>BSQZ01000051.1:550000-605000 GCA_033239005.1 Lamellibrachia satsuma
GTGTAACTATATCATTTGATTTAAGTTGGAATGCACATGTAGAAGAAATAGTTGCAAAGGCAAGGAAAAGGGTGTATATGATCTATAAACTGAAACGTACTGGAATCAATCAAATCGATTTGGTTAGAATTTATGTATCTGCGATCAGACTAGTAGTTGAATATGCTTGTCCGGTATGGCACACGAACTTGCCTAAATATATGTCGGACAATATCGAGATAATCCCAAAACGGTGTCTCAAAACTATATTTCCTGGGTTTACGTACGAGGATATTCTGCAGATGGTAAATATACCAACGCTGCACGACAGGCGCAAAGCGATATGTAAAGCGTATTTCGGTAGAATGAGGCATGGTGACCACAAACTGAATAAGCTACTACCGGACACTCGAATGGTTTCATCTGCTCTAAGATCATTTACCGAGCTACCCGTTCCAATGGCTAACCCAACTCGCTATAAAACAATCGTTAATACCATGGTGTTTGGTACACTGTAAAAACGCTTAAATGGTTTATTGGGTATGTTTTATCATACAATTGTAATATTTACAGTAATTTATTTATTTTCATTTTAATGTAATTTAATTATGTTGAATAGGATGAAATGTATTAATGTAATTATAATGATACAGTCTGTTTTAATATAAAGTGCCTCCTACTGAGTAGGTTGCGTTCACGGTTCGTTTTAGTGAATGTATATAAATGTAATTTTAATTTAATTGCATTACTGTTATTACGTACACAAAGTGCAATAATTATTTTAACGAAATTTCCGGTGTTTTATAACAGAATTATACATTCGTGGCTTTGTGTATTTTATCATGACTGTATGTACAATCCAACTGAAAAGTTGCCAATAATAAACCGATTCTGAAAAAAAAATGTATTTGCATTTTTTTTAATGACATGAAAGATTTTGTTAGAAAACCTTTTAATGGTTTGACTATGGTTTCTGATCTCATTAATGACAAACTTCAAACTAATGATGTATGTGTTTTCCTAAAGTTGTATCTATTATTGTATGCTGATGATACTATCACAATGGCGGAGTCAGCCACTGAACTTCGGGATTGCCTAAATGCAGTATCTCAATATTGTAAATTATATTGTAAATTAATCAGTTCGATTTTTTTGCCAGTCTCATTTCAAATGAATTTTGCGAAAAACCATACCTACCTGGTATCCACTGCAACATGGTAGCTCGTTCGTGAAAGTTTTGTATATAGTTTTTGTGAAATCATCAGACAAACTATTAAATTAGTTAATGCTTGTTCAAGTATTAATTGAAGTGAAATCGAAATGGTGAAAAATCACAATTTTCTTCCTTGGTGAAATTTTGTAATTCTGTCATGTGATCGGCTAGATGATGGAGGTGACGCCCATGACCAGCATTCACCCACACAGTGTTTACCATTTTGAATATCCACTATTTTGATTCTTACCGGATCTAACGACTAAAGTCAATTATTTCGATGATTTGAATAAGAATAGGCATTTTCTAATATATCGACTACGGATGTTACATAAACTATTTACACACTACACATTTGGACACCAATGAACCGGATTTGTGATAGGCTAAATCAGTTGAGGAAGCAGTTTTAAAGAAGTATTCGAGTTTGAAGTATACTTAACATTGTTACCGGAGAGATTAAGATTTACTCAATTTAGTCTGGGTAACACAAAACTGCCTATTGATTTTTCAATAGTGATAGAAATGAAAGGTATTGTACTTTGTGTAATAGAAATGGGATTGGGGATGAATTTCATCTATTGTTTCAATGTGACACTTTAACAGACAAAAAAAATAGATTTGTGACTAGATATTTTAGTAATCATTCTAATTATTCCTATATTCTATGTGTTGTTTAATATTCATAGTTTACATAAACTAATAAGAATTTGTAAATTGATCAAAACAATAACAATTGCTAAGTTTAACTAATATTGACGATTTTGATTGATTAGAGAATAAAACTTGAATTTGATTTGAATGCTTCGTAAACCAGGCAGTTGTACATAATTTTGAGGACACGAAATTGTATCCATAGTTGCCATTAGCATGCCCTACCAAACCATTACTAGATACGGCCAAGAATCATAATTAAGCTCTAGAATTGCGGGTAACTCTAGCATAGTATAATGAGGGGCGGAAGTTGGATTGATAGTCGTTTTTACCTGCTGTGGCCAAGCGTGAAAGGGTGATAGCTATCGCTGTTTTGCAAATATATGGTTATACGTGAAGAAAAGAAGTTGATATTATCATAAAAAAGAAATTATGGTTTTGAATGAAGACATTTGATTAATTGTACACACACGCGCGCGCGCACGCACGCACACACGCACTCACGCACGAACGCACGCACACAAACGCACCACGCATACGCACTCGCACACGCACATTGTCACAACCAGAGTTCTTAACGGCAACTAGCACTAATACATGACTCATGAATAAGCAAACTAGTTCTTTTTTTATATTGATTGACCATAATCAAAAACACATATTGATCGTGTGCACCTGCCACATCCACGAATGCCGCATCTGCACGGTGCCGCACACTGCTTCGACATACGTAGTGTGTATTTATACACGATGTCATGTTCGTATTTTTGACAAGCTCGTAAGTTGCATTCTGGTTCAGCATAACTGACACTACCGAAAGCTCAACGACGCGTCGCCACATTAATAGGAGAGCGAAGATATTAAACTAAGGGATATCTAATTGCCAATCGAATGGAAAGTGATTTATGCAAAGATCGATATCGCGAGTTTATAGATTAAGCGAAAAAAGTATCCCGGTTTCTCATTAGAACTGTTTTTGAAAGTAAACGAGGAAAGGGTTTTTGCTTAGTATGCTGGTGGAGGTCTTAGCAACTATCAAAGGGGCTATTTTCAAGCAAAAAACGTCAAGCATCAACAACTTTCTGTGCTGTTATGTTGACAGCTTTCTGGCTGTTGCCAAACATACTAATAGCAGACAAACGTGATTTCAATAGTAAATTTAAGGGTTAAAGATTAACAGTATCAAGTTAACAATTCCAACAAAATCAATTCCAAAAAATTGATTTCAATTCCAATTAAGTTTCGAAAATCAATTCCAATTTATTAAATGCTTGTCAATGTGGTATGCATTTCTGGCACAGCCCTGAGCTGGTTTTAATCATACTTAATTGATAGATGCCAAAGAGTGCTATTCAGAGGCACTACCCACTTCGTGTGGTATTCCTCGCGGTCTGGTTCTTGGACAATTACTTTTTACTCTTTACACTACTCCGCTCAGCTCTGTTATTCGAACCCATCATTTGGACCACAACCTATATGCAGATAATACACAAAATTACTTTCTATTATATTATGTACTTAGTATTATATTATATAATATTATAAAAACATAATCATGGTTTTGTTTTCAATGAAGACATTAATTTTGATGTATTGTATGCACACATGCACGCACGCACACACACACAAAATGAAAATTTGATTTGACCCGCATATGTTTTTACATTATTAAAATACCGAGTGGCGAGTATTCTTTGTTTCATCGGGTAAATTTGCCATGAATTTCTAAATAACAACTGCCAATTATTCAGAGAGGGCAATGCCCTATCTTAAATATATCACATCTAATCATGTAATTACCATTTATATGGGGAAATGTTCAGTGAAAGTCGCAGGAATTCGCATACAGCACCGGTTAATACGTGTTTACTAGTACTTGATTTCAGCAAGCCCGTACGGCTGTGTCAGTTTGAGCGCGCTATGGATATTTCTGGAAAGGTTTATATTTGCAGTCAATTAATATATAGGGGCCTACTATTGTAACGTATTATTTTTTAATGTCGGTTTGGTGTAGGGCAGTACGTAACTGTTGCGAAATTTTAGGAAAGGCTAACTGGATAACGATGATCGGTTGTTGGCTGTCAGTCAGTTGCTGGCAGATTTACTTCGCTAGATCCACGTTTCAGTAATGCCACTGTATATAGAGTTGCTAACTGAAATTAATTGGGAATAATCTAAACTGGCCATTATTAGTATATTTACGAGGTATACACTGTTTTCTACAATCGCTGAAGATCATTGTGAATTTCCGTATAATGTGAATATATTTTGAATTAGATGCATAGATAACCAAACACGTATTATCAATCGATGATATGTTACCTTGTGCGTCTTCCTCACAGCTGACGTATTCAATAACGAGCGACCGGTAAGGTGACGTTTGACGCGATGCGAAAATCACCTGCAATGTGTTTCTTTGTCAGCATATAAAAATGGTCAATCCTTACCAAAATGTTAGTTCAACAGAACAGCGTCTCGTCTGCGCGACTGATCAGTTCCCAGTACATGCAATGTCATAGAAGCAACTCGCGCGCCTTCCTTCCCCAGGGAATTGTCGTTCGAGAGAATAATGCGCTTTGTGTGCCGTTAGTAGTGTACATCTGCATAGGTGACAACACTCTCGCTGTAAACGTGGTTCCCAACCACGACAATTTCATGATTAATTAATGTCGTTTGTCCATTTTAATCCCAGTGTTCGATACATAGGACATCCAGTTGTATTCGCGAGATGACAACACTAATCCTGAACGCCTCCGAATTTATATTTATCGGAATATCCACGCTAAACATATACCTCAATTAATTCTTAGATTATGAGAAGATACAGAATATGAGTAAGGAAACTTTGTATGGTGTCATGCCGTCCTAAGCATAGAACGCTAGATACGATAGGACTGGTGTAGTGTATCCGTACAGGGTGACAACATTTTGTTTTGAACGTTTTCTAACTGTTTCATGTTCGACTGCAACTCGCAAACATTCAACCTCTCACCCATATATTGTGCCCAGGGAAACAAATACACGCACGCACGCACGCACGCACGCACGCACGCACGCACGCACGCACGCACGCACGCGCGCGCGCACGCACGCACGCACGAACACACACGCGCAAATATATATATATATATATATATATATATATATATATATATATATATATATAATACATACATACATACATACATATATATATATATATATATATATATATATATATATATATATATATATATATATATATATATATATATATATATATATATATATATATATATATATATATATATATATATATATATATATATATATATATATATATATATATATATATATATATATATATATATATATATATATATATATATATATATATATATATATATATATATATATATATATATAATAAGCCGATTAATCAAAGGAAAACATTATGCCGAAAAGGCATAAAAGGAAAACATTAAGCACTAATACATGACTCATGAATAAGCAAACTAGTTCTTTTTTTATATTGATTGACCATAATCATAAACACATATTGATCGTGTGCACCTGCCACATCTACGAATGCCGCATCTGCACGGTGCCGCACACTGCTTCGACATACGTAGTGTGTATTTATACACGATGTCGCCACATTAATAGGAGAGCGAAGATATTAAACTAAGGGATATCTAATTGCCAATCGAATGGAAAGTGATTTATGCAATCAACAACACAACACAGATATAGAGATATGAAAAGGCCAAATGAATGACGTTTATTGTGGGGATTAAGGGAAAGCCCACTTTCAAAGAAATGTAAAACAAAGAAATGTGGGCTCCACAACCCAACGCCAGGCTGACTACGCCCCATGCGAGCCTCCTGGACGTCGGATTCAATAGAGCACACATTTCACCACAAAGCAGTAGCAGTATTCCTAGAACAAATAAAAGAAACAATGGCATTACTATTGTTATGGAACACCCTTAAACCAAATAGCATAATGCCCTACATGCTATCACGCAGTCTATGAATACAACTACCTGCAAAGGGGCTATTTTCAAGCAAAAAACTTCAAGCATCAACAAATTTCTGTGCTGTTATGTTGACAGCTTTCTGGCTGTTGCCAAACATACTAATAGCAGACAAACGTGATTTTAATAGTACATTTAAGGGTTAAAGATTAACAGTATCAAGTTAACAATTCCAACAAAATCAATTCCAAAAAATCGATTTCAATTCCAATTAAGTTTCGAAAATCAATTCCAATTTATTAAATGCTTGTCAATGTGGTATGCATTTCTGGCACAGCCCTGAGCTGGTTTTAATCATACTTAATTGATAGATGCCAAAGAGTGAAGATAGCTAATTGCTATTCAGAGGCACTACCCACTTCGTGTGGTATTCCTCGGGGTCTGGTTCTTGGACAATTACTTTTTACTCTTTACACTACTCCGCTCAGCTCTGTTATTCGAACCCATAATTTGGACCACAACCTATATGCAGATAATACACAAAATTACTTTCTATTATATTATACACTTAGTATTATATTATATAATATTATAAAAACATAATCATGTTTTTGTTTTCAATGAAGACATTAATTTTGATGTATTGTATGCACGCACGCACGCACGCACGCACGCACGCACGCACGCACGCACGCACGCACGCACGCACGCACGCACGCACGCACGCACGCACGCACACACACACACACACACACACACACACACACACACACACACACTACACGGTCACAGCCAGAGTACTTAGCAGCAACTAATACTAATAATCATGGAGACATTCGCTTCGGGGGCGCAATGTATAACCATCACAAGGCTTCCACGCGCACTGTGTGCACACTTGCTTTCACGCGCGCTGTGTGCACACTTGCTTCCACGCGCACTGTGTGCATACTTCCTTGGAATGTGTCACAAATGTATCAAAACACATGGACGTCAAAAAAACTACGGTGTTATTTATTTCAGGTGCATAATAATCCTTTATGATTTGGCCGATTTTCCACTTGAGTCCAATTAACTAATCGATGCTTGCATATGTTGTAAGTTTGGAATAATGTTACTTGACATTAATTATATATTTTGTGCAGCATTAATTACGTGGCTGATGGGTTTTATAGGCGACAGACTTGAATCCTCATCGTTCCATATTAAATGATCCCATGGAGGTGAATTCTAACGAATTATTGTTTTAATTCACAGACCACAGTAAGTTCCTTAATATCAATGTAATGTTTCGTGTTGTTGGATTTGACTCGCTGTATGCATTTCAGTCTGGAAATTTTATTTGACCCGCATATGTTTTTACATTATTAAAATACCGAGTGGCGAGTGTTCTTTGTTTCATCGGGTAAATTTGCCATGAATTTCTAAATAGCAACTGCCAATTATTCAGAGAGGGCAATGCCCTATCTTAAATATATCACATCTAATCATGTAATTACCATTTATATGGGGAAATGTTCAGTGAAAGTCGCAGGAATTCGCATACAGCACCGGTTAATACGTGTTTACTAGTACTTGATTTCAGCAAGCCCGTACGGCTGTGTCAGTTTGAGCGCGCTATGGATATTTCTGGAAAGGTTTATATTTGCAGTCAATTAATATATAGGGGCCTACTATTGTAACGTATTATTTTTTAATGTCGGTTTGGTGTAGGGCAGTACGTAACTGTTGCGAAATTTTAGGAAAGGCTAACTGGATAACGATGATCGGTTGTTGGCTGTCAGTCAGTTGCTGGCAGATTTACTTCGCTAGATCCACGTTTCAGTAATGCCACTGTATATAGAGTTGCTAACTGAAATTAATTGGGAATAATCTAAACTGGCCATTATTAGTATATTTACGAGGTATACACTGTTTTCTACAATCGCTGAAGATCATTGTGAATGTCCGTATAATGTGAATATATTTTGAATTAGATGCATAGATAACCAACAACGTATTATCAATCGATGATATGTTACCTTGTGCGTCTTCCTCACAGCTGACGTATTCAATAACGAGCGACCGGTAAGGTGACGTTTGACGCGATGCGAAAATCACCTGCAATGTGTTTCTTTGTCAGCATATAAAAATGGTCAATCCTTACCAAAATGTTAGTTCAACAGAACAGCGTCTCGTCTGCGCGACTGATCAGTTCCCAGTACATGCAATGTCATAGAAGCAACTCGCGCGCCTTCCTTCCCCAGGGAAATTGTCGTTCGAGAGAATAATGCGCTTTGTGTGCAGTAAACAGTGTACGTCTGCCTAGGCGACAACACTCTCGCTGTAAACGTGGTTCCCAACCACGACAATTTCATGATTAATTAATGTCGTTTGTCCATTTTAATCTTTCGTCACATCCATGAATCGTCGCATTATGCCTGGTCACCATGGCAACAGCTGTCAGTGCTGTAGCTGCAACAGCTGGAGTCAGAGCTAGGTGGCATAGGGTTGTGCTCATGTGCAGCTTCCATGATTACATTAGTTACCATAGCAGCTGCGAAGTCGGAGTCTTGGGATACGTATATGGTCAATGACCACAGACCTGCCTTCCCGAAGCCACTATCAGCATTCTGAACGGATGCCGATTTTCTGTACGCCACATTAAGAATTTCGGCGACATGCCATATTGTCACTGGACTGCCTACATGTTGTCACTGGTCTACCTATATGTTGTCACTGGTCTACCTATATGTTGTCACTGGTCTGCCTACATGTTCTCTCATCCACATCCTCAATGTATCGTCTTAGTATTTCCCAAACGGTCCAAAAAGCCCCACCCAAAGGCTGGAATCGGTGAGTCGTGTGTGGCGGACGTGATGCCATGGCCACTCCAGCTTCCCGAACAATATCAGTTGCAGCTAAATTCTTTGTGTGGGTCACGTGGCTATCCAGTATGAAGACAACAGTCTCCTACTTCGTTGGTTTAACAAAATCTACGAAATGTCACAACCAAGTAACAAACCCCTCATTAGACATCCAGCCTTTGCCCCCGGAGGTCCACCATTTGTCAGTTCTATTTTCATCCTCTTCCGTTTTCATATCACCATTGACACTAAATTTATGTAAACCCTAATAAAGTCTTTGGTAGTCCGAAACAATGTAAATTTACTTGTGACCATATGTGTTCTGTTACAAGTTCCTTCGATTGGACCACTTAGCAGCTTCTTTTATTTGCATTATTATAATCGCTCCCTTGTGTAATAATACTTTCTGGTAATCAATAAACTGTGTTGGAATAATTACACACATCTAATGATGGCATACTCTTATGTGGGTCACTGGTCCAATTGTGGCAACTGCAGTGGTCAAATCGTGGAATTTCACGCGTTAAAAATATTGCGTTGTCATCACAAGCAGACGACATCCACTTAAAATTTTTTATTATCGCCACATACATTGGATTTCTATACTCTTGATGGATACACATTTTCAAATGTAAGCATGACAAAGGGTGCTGTACTGACAACTGATCACGGCCTGATTATTATGTCGGTGACATAGAAAACCTACTTTCTGTGATAAATACTTAAAAAGTACTGCTATTTCGTTGAAATCTACCGTTTCATCCGATATGCCACTAATGAATGATACAATCGATATACAGTACTATGGAATATACAGCACTGGTCCGATCGAGGAACTGGTCCAATCCCGGCAAGTCTCCCCTACCAACTTACTGCCAAGGGAATTAGCGTTTGGAATTATAATGTAGATAGACGTGGGAGATACAGCACAATTAGCGACAAGTCTGATTTAGAGGTCGATTTCGTTCTTAGAGGCAAATCATGATTCGGCCCACGTTTGATAACGGAAAAACGCTGCTACTTCTGTTTAACAAGTTAGTAATGCAGCGTTGGTTCAATTACTGTATCCCTGTTGGTCAGAAAAACCACTTACATTCATCTGGCTACGCCCATTTCGGTCACCCCAGGCAATGGTGGGTATGATTGCGTAACGTACAACCGGCTATTAGTATTGCTGATGTAATTGTATGGTACTGAGTACCATTCGTTTATACGCCATGTGTATTGATGTGTCGAGACGTCACGTTATCGAAGTTACTGTGATGTGTACCAATGTTCACCTATGATGTCAACGTTGCCCCGGTTACTATATTAACCAATCGTATGTATTACTATGATTTCCATTGTCCGTGTAAGTAATGTCAGACATTGTAGCTCGATTCAATGTCTGTGATGACAATTCGGTGTTTATTATTCCATACTTTCCAATAAGACAGTATATTATAACCATGGGGCTTTCAAAAAGCACGGTCTACGTATCAAGACCTCCTTTCTGTGATTTTTTGTGCAGCCTGAATTTTTTGAACAGGGATAAATGGCCACGTAAGAATATTATGATATTTATGATGTGCACGTATTTACATTTTTGGCTGGTTGGCAACATAATCACATGTTAGTGACTGCACTGTCCATTGCGCATGAAGATATAGTTTTGGAAGCCATATAGAGGAGTGCATCTTGTCTGTTGATTTTCTAGGGTAAAATGGCAGAGTTTGACGAATTTGTTTTCCATCATATTGATATGATCCCTTACATGGCATTCACAAGGGAAGATAATACGGCCATGAAACACCAGGCGGTGTCACCTTGATGCTGAAATGAAGATGATGGGCTACACCCCGAACAAACTTACGAAGGCTCCCCAAAACTTGTTCAAATTAACAGCTTTCGTTGATGGCCAATGCTCCTGGCGAGCAAATGGGCTAACCATTTAAGTAGGATGACGAAGAATCGCAGGAAAACATCATCTGTGTATATTTTCAGTCCACAATTTTTAAATCTACATTTACCTGTTTACGTCGAGTTTGAATATTTCCGAGTTGTTTGTGTGTTCTTGGTTTTTGTGGTTTAATTTCCTTGTACCTGCTTAGATTTGATGATGCGACGGTTCCAAGTTCGCTATCCCGGAACTGCTACTGATAGGTGCAACCTACAAGTTGAGCGACCTGCCGATGCCACTTAACGTCCTGTTGGTGATCAACGCAGTGATGAGAGCGTGGTCGTTGACCTTCGACCATTGCTATCGGACTTGTTTAAGCCTGCAGCATCGCCAAAGAGGTAGGATTGTAGACGATTGTGTTTACACATGTGAATACATTATGAAACGGATGAGGTTATGTCTTCGGGACAGATTCGTGGGCAAAGCTGCATGTGTTGATGTTTTATCACGTGCCCCATTTAGATTGGCCATACATTTTCTAGTTTCACGTGTCTGATAAAACAGGGTATGTGCTCAGAGGTTATATCTCACCTCCATTGAAGGTGCATTTGATTGACAGTTTTAATTTATAAGTTGCTCTTACCGAAAACAATTTTTGGCGACATCTGCTCTGCTCTTGTGCAAAACAATGATTAACATGATAGTTATTGCGTTGTATGAATTTATGGCACGCATACGTTCCTCTCATGTGTTGATGTATTATTATTATTAACAATAAGAAATAGAAATAATAACTTCCTTCCTCCCAACAGATGATGGAACCCGAGTGAGCAGTAATTGCGTGTCTTTGTGGAATGTATTAGGCCTACTGTGATGTGCATCCTTTGCAGGCATACAGTCATGAGATTAATATATTCTCTTGCAAAGCCCCATACAATCTATAACATTTGTATCCCAGCCATTCTTATATGTCCCCACCCTGCCTTGTGTACAATATTCATGGATTGTTTTGTGACAGCAAGTGAATACAATTTTGAAATTGACAAGGTTGTGTCTTAATGTCAAATTGCAATGGGAAAAAAGGGGCATTTGATTCTTTTTACCAGTTTGTCCTCATCTGAATTGGCCAAATGAAACTCAAAATATGCTAGCTCGGAAGCTAGGAATAAACTTTGAAGCTTAGGACCTATATAAAAAGAAAGGATTAATTTTCACACGGCTGAGCAATTTCTTGTCGTGTTCTCATTGCTCCAGAGATTTCCACCCATTACCTTATAAATAATCTTCCTTAACATTTCTCTCATTCTCGGCACACATAACATTGCCATACAATCATACGTCAGCCATATAATGTCCCAATTAACACCACCTGAAAAGATGTATTTGTAATTTATAAATGATTTTAGAAAGAGAACTATTCTACCACAGAGGCAGTTGGCACCAGAGCGCCATGAAAAAATTGGTTACATATCCCATTTGTATAATTATTAATAAAGGTGCATTGTGTATCATAATTACATTGACTTTTCTGATGTGGTCGTTTTAACTCCTCGATCGCATTATCAAATCACTTTTTGAATTGCGTGACGTCACGTTTTCTCCACTCTCCCGGATTGCTATCACACAAGTAATTTGACATTCACATTATGTTCCCAGAACGTCGTTTTCATTGCTGTTACAACTATGAAAATCTTCTGTCAAAGATCGCTTTCTATCTCAAAACAATACCCTGAAGTATATGCTAAATTAGTTGAACTGTAAATATTTCAGTTTGAAAATATTGATAAATAAACTATAAAACTAATTCTAAGAAACTTATAACTATGCAGATTGTCACGTCAAGCTTTCTCTAAAGCAGAACGTGTCACTGAACAGCCTCTCAGAACAATATGAACAAGAACAAGAGTGCACATCAATCGTGGACTGACATATCTAAATTCCGCTGGATTTTGAAAAACTGAAATAATGCTGCAAAAGACCATTATTTTCTAATACATACACTCAACGATAGAGGAAGAACAATGATACCTCAGAACAATGATACCTCAGAACAATGACACCCACACTTGCCTCAGTTGCCTCTTTAATATCAATTTCTTTGATTTTTGAACATGTGACATACAGCTATTATCAGCTACAAAACACCGTGTAAACCTTAGACCAGCTGGAACTACAATCACGTATACGACAATTTGACCATCTTTATTTTAATGACCGCATGTATTGATAACGTGAGACAGTGGACAACCAGAGACAGTGGACAACCGGTGGCCTGCACATTGCACGGACAATGGCGAGGCCGCAGAATGATAGTAATATGGCAACAGTCCCCACTGGCAATAGCTGATCTGATCGTTGCCTGATCCACAGTTGCACATGACAGTGACGACGCTGTTGTCATGGCAACGAATGATAATAGCCCGGCTTCGTTTGTCATGTTGGTAAGTCACGACCCATATTTCTCTATTTATTTGAGCTGATCAGCTGGTTGGATTATACAGTTGCCGCACTGTACGAATTTCCTGCATGCAATACGAATTGTGGTAGGTACATATCCGTAACCCGTTTGTATTTGTTTCAGATGGAACAATCGTGATAAAATACCTATTTTCTTATGTTCGTCACACACAGGTATAACCTATAATGGCACGGGGATAACCGTTGAAGCACACACACTTTTGATGGTAGGCAAGTAGTATACGTGTGGGAATGGGACATCAAAAGAGCGGCCCAGTAAAGAGCAACCCAGTAACTTCCGGTCACGTGACTTCTGGGTAGCCCCCAGCGCCCCCTAGCGGTGACCTACATCCACCACGAGCGCCCCCTAGCGACTGGAGATAACCCTAACGGTCATAACCCCAACATGTTGACATGATCCCGACCTGTTGATCTCATGTGTGGTGACCTTTGACCTCAGTAGTGACCGCTACCCTAACGTAGTGACCGCTACCCTATGTGAGTGCTACCCCGATCCTTGAGGAGTAATTTTATTCCAAGACATATAATCCGTGGTTCGATGTAGTCCGCGATACCCTAACCGTTGGTTCGTTGTGCCCCGCGTTACCCTGTTGCTAACAGACACAACACCTCATTGAATGAAATCATCAAGAAACTTTAATATTTAATAACGATACATCATATTAAAGCACATAAAATCATATAAATATAGTAATATAATTATTTTAAAATAGTTATATATCAAATCATATAAATATAGTAATATCAATATTTAAAAAAATAGCCATATATATCAAATCATATATATCAAATCATATTAAAGCACATAAAATCATATAAATATAGTAATATCATTATTTAAAAAATAACCATATATATATCAAATCATATTAAAACACATAAAATCATATTAATTATTTAGAAAAATAGCCATATATTTAATCATATTAAAGCATATAAATATCTTTCGTTATTTCATTTAAAAAATAGCCATATATAAAGCATATAAAGTCATATAAATATCTTTCATTAGTTCATTTAAAAATAGTCATGTTAAAGCATATAAAGTCATATATTGAAACATAGTGTTCATCTTGTTTTCCATTTCAACACAAGTTCAGTGGTGGCAGTGATTTTCCTCTTCTGTCAATAAGTTTTGTAGGTCGTTGTACTGGGTGTTTTACTACATTGCTGCACTCCCTACACGCCTTTTCCATTTCTATCACGGAACGTGGTATTGCTATTTCCCCTTTATCGTTAAACCCCCACAGCATTTCCATTTCTATCTGAGAACGTGATTTAAATAGTTTTATTTCTTGCATGACAGCCGGCCACAGGGCTCTGTGTTTTACCAACGCGGCGTAAACGTTAGCAGGTTGCTGTCTCTGTTGACCCATGGCAATTTCCATGGTAACCCGTTCTATTGGCCGCACCATTCCTAACTCTACCATAACAGCAGACCATAATTTTCTGTGGTCTAGAAATGCAGCGTAGTCATCGCACTCGTTGTCCCAACTCTCGGACTGATAACCATCGTCGACGATGTCGTCGTTGACCACGAGCGGCGTACGATCACGTAACTCTTTCATCACGAACGCCCAGTGGATTCTATGGAAGCTGAAAAATCAGAGTGAAAGACACATTGAGCCATTGGTAAAGGACTGTGTTAAAAGCATCGTATATACATTAAATAGCACATGCACATCTGTTAATAATAAACTATGAGTAGACCTGCTGTGAGCGGTGTACTTTGGATCCACCACGGCGTATGTAATGCTACACCGACAGCAGTAGAAACGCGTAGAAACTAGGTCATCGAAAAATGATAAGACTGACACGGCGACCTCGCTCGGCCGACGCGGCGCGCGTGCTATTTATAATCAGACTACCAGCCGCTTAGCAAGAGGCATTGTAACTAGGTCACAGACGCATAAAAAATGTCTCTTAAAGTTAAACTGTGTGTGTTATGTAGACGCTTTTAAAACCTTTTAAAAACACAGGAGTACGTATCACCAAACAGCCACGGACAATATGTACTTACGATCGATACAGTATCAGGCTCAACGCAACGCCAATCTCGATATAGGCTTGCATCAAGTCGGAAAACAAAGCGACACTAGACAGCATCGTGATGACGTCAGAGGCAGCAGCAGCAGCAGCAGAACGACGGTTGCAGAATGGCGGTAAGTGTATAAAGAAATACCTTGTCTGAGGACGGCTTTATATAGGAAACGCTAAACAATGCAGACAGCTGACATAAGCTGCTATAACACAATAACAAATCCATCAAAGTCAGAAAGTTATGTTAGAAAACACCCATAATAAAATTATTATTAAACTGGAATGCTAATAATCACTCCCAAATCCGCTAGAACAATAAGTCATCCTTCACAACGAAAAACATGTTCGATAAGTCTGTCACAGAAGTGTCAGAGAATCGATGCTGAAAGCAAAATCTCATTTATCACGTGTAAAAAACAAAGTCAACCAGTTCTCAACCAACGTTGTATCGATTCCAGACATTCTGCACGAAACAGTAAACAACTCCTCCCTCGATAAGCTTGTCAACTAACTAACGCTGAATCCGAAAACTCATTTATCACGCATAAAAACACCATGTACTTATGGAAGTTATTGCTGCATGGAAACTGGTGAACATTAATGCATATGCATTAAGTTATATATGCATGCATTAATTTATGCATGCATTAATTTATGCATGCATTTTATGTATATAAATACAGTGCATGTAACATTAAACAGCATAAAATCAGAATGACTCCTCCTGCTATATACTTCCGCGGAGAAACCTCGTTTCTATCCAATTTCTACGCATGTAGGATACATGCATGGGGTCATGTTTTTAACACAGTTGAAGCTGCATACCAGTACAGGAAATGCATCTTTTATGGAGATGTCGACACGGCACAGAAAATGCTTGCCACAAGAACCGGACTACAGGCGAAATATCTAAGCAAGACCATCTGAGAGAAACAGGAGTTACGCGCGCAGTGGAACAAACAGAGACGATATGTAATGAGAGCGTTAGTTGCTATTAAATTTCGCGACACGACATTACGCAAACTATTATTAGAAACATATCCAGCGCCGTTAATGGAAAATGTGAGAAGTAGGGAGGGATACTGGAGCATGTCCACTTACACTGGACAGCGTGGACAGAACGTGTTGGGGCAGATACTCGTGAATTGCCGCGAGTTCATTCGAAAAAAACAGGCGCCATAAAGTCTGGCGCGCGTAGCGATAGGAATGCGCGGTGATTGCGCAATACATACCAGAGGGCCAGCTGGTAAATATAACACAGACGCGCCATGCAACCGGCCCGCTATATAAGGGACCCGTAGCTGCAACTGTCATAACACGATTCTCGCAGCGATTCACTCACTCGACAGTCTCTCTCTCACTCTACTGAAGCAAGATGGCCGCCACCGCGCAGCAGCAGCTCTTCGATGACGAGCACATGATGAACCTGACGCGTTTGCAGTCGGAGGTAAGCGATGGAACATACAAGTTTCCAACACCGTTAACCATAGTGTCTACCGCACGGCAGGAGAGATATGTAGTATATCTGGCATGCTCACAGTGTCCCGTAGGAGTCCAGCGTAGTACCAGTAAGGGCTACTATTGTTCGGTGCACAAATGGCAGCGGTCTCCGTCGTATAGATTCAACCTCCGTGTCCTCCTGCAGGACAGCATAGGCAGTGAATGTTGGATTAGCGTATTTGATACGCTGGCAGTTAAAATCCTTGGCTTCACCGCGAACGAGTACGTTGCAATGAAGTCAGAAGACGAACGGGTGGCAGCCCTGTCTGTGTTGAGGGGGGTCCGTGTCAGAGCGGTCATTAAAAAGCGCGTCAACAAGGACTACGTAAACTACATTGCGTCAGACTTGGAAGTACTTGACGAAGGATTCTCTTTGTAGGAGGAAGACAAAGAGAATGCCGTCGCTACCAGCGCTGACAGCAATGAAAGCACAGGTCCTCCTGTTGACGAAATAAACACTAATCAAAAGGTACGGGAGTGGGAAAATACCATGAATAAAAATGTACAGCAGTGGTTAGACTCGTATGAACAACGTAATTTGTTACCATCCACACCATCCATCACTTCCTCTACCGAACCCACTCTGTGTATAGCAGACGAGGAAAGTAACGATGCGGTTATTACCGTAAGTAGCGGCGAAGCAGCTATGATCATAAGCTGTAGCAGCACCGGCAGCAGCGACAGCAGCGGCAGCAGCAGCAGTGGTGGTAACCATGGCAACGATATGCAGGCGACAGCAATGAACATAGACAGAATATGGAATCGTACAGAAGCCATGATGAACCAGAACACCTTCAACACATTGATAGACGCAGCTTGTGTTCGTTATGCATGTAACGAGATTGAGCGTATATTAGATTTATCGGAAGGTGAATATTACGTACCGTCTTCCGGTCTGATCAATCACATCTTGCGCTGGGTTGTCATAGCGATAGAGGAGAGGGTTGGTAAAAGGCAATGGCATGACGATATGGCAGACACGATCAGAGCGACCATAGCCAGTCTATATGCGGGTAAGAATGAAGTTCCTGACATTGATTAAACAGGTGTGTCTTTTGTTGTCCCGTCTATAGATCCATAACGGCCTGCGTCAGTTACGCGAGGCGTACGAGAACGATAACGCCGACGACGATGACAAGATACCACCACCACAACAGCAGCGCAAACGCCGGATGTCATCGTTGCCTGCAAACGATCTGCGGTTGGTGCTCAACAGAAAACGTCGGTTTGCAGCACCAACCGCAGCAGCAGCAGCAGCAGCAGCAGCAACCCCAGCAGCAACCCCAGCAGCTACGGCGGTGACAGCAGCAGCATCAATGACACCGCCACCCCCACCACCGTCGTGTCTACAAACCTTCGAATTCACACCAGCGTCGCCACCATCATCACCGTCGCGATCATCGTCGTCGACGTCATCGTTCGAAAAAATGAACAAGACATTGTTAACACCGCCATCCTCCGACACACAGCAGCCATCAACATCGTCATCATTACCCTGCACCTGCGATCGCTGCTGCGAAGAAAACATTATTTTAGCATCATCACCAACGAAACCGAACATTTTAAACCCAGAAGTAGCGAATATTATGATTAGCGAAGCATTCACGCATCTCATCATGCATAGAGCACACAACACACCTCTGACAGTAGCCGAAGCTACTGTCAATGTATGTGCAGAAGGATGCACTCGGCTACTGTCAGAGGAGATGCAAGCATACTTAATACACGAAGTGGCGTGTTTCAATCCTTGGATGTTGTAAACAAAGGATTGAAACACACACACACACACACACACACACACACACACACACACACACACACACACACACACACACACACACACACACACACACACACACACACACACACACACACACACACACACACACAGTAATTGTTTAGTGTCTTTAGTAATTGTTGATGAATTTATAGTAATTGTTTAGTGTCTTTAGTAATTGTTAATGAATTTAATCTTATGTATTTAGTTGTTATATATATCATTAGTGTCACACAGAGTAATTGATTTGAATCGTATGTGTTTATTTTTTATATATCATTAGTGTCTTTAGTAATTGTTATTGACTTTAATCTATGTAGTTGTTATATATCATTAGTGTTTTTTATATTGACTTTAATCTTATGTATTTTTTATATATCATTAGTGTCTTTAGTAATTGTTATTGACTTTAATCTATGTAGTTGTTATATATCATTAGTGTCTATGAAATACATATAGTAATCTTTATGCATGAAGAGATCGACTTCTCTATATACAATTATTCACACACGTGACCTCTGTCGTGGTGTAAAAACCCACAAGTCCGCCATTATTCACACACGTGACCTCTGTCGTGGTGTAAAAACCCACAAGTCCGCCATTATTCACACGTGACCTCTGTCGTGGTGTAAAAACCCACAAGTCCGCCATTATTCACACACACGTGACCTCTGTCGTGGTGTAAAAACCCACAAGTCAATCATCATCATCATCATCATCATCAACTTATATATAGAGAAGCCTATCTTTTCATATCAGTATATATATTTCATAGACAATGTATTCTATTGAATAAAATAGTCAAAATGGAATGGAACGTGTTGTACCTTCATTATTCGCACGACTGACACCCCTCTTCACGAAAGGGAAACCCGTAGTCGATTATGATGGACATAGTGGACAATATTAAGTGTCCATGTTAGGAACGCCCCTTTTTAGTAATTGACCAATAGGAATCAAGCTAGGAACGTCTCTCATTTGTGATTGGACAATAGTAGCCATGTTAATTAGTAATTAACCAGTAGGAACGTCTCTTATTAATGATTGACATCTTATCCACCTCGCGCCTACTATATAGATGTACTGAGAGTCCATAGTACTCATGTTAGGTTATTCGTGATTGGTCAATAGTACCCATGTTAATTAGTAATTGACCAATAGGAATCAAGCTAGGAACGTCTCTTATTGCTGATTGGTCAATAGTTAATTAGTAATTGACCAATAGGAATCAAGCTAGGAACGTCTCTTAATGCTGATTGGTCAATAGTACCCATGTTAATTAGTAATTGACCAATAGGAACGTCTCTTATTAATGATTGACATGTTATCCACCTCGCACGCACTATATAGATGTACTGAGAGTCCATTCCCTCTCAGTTGTAGACGCAGCCATGGAAAGACACCAGTGTAGTCACTGCGAGCTCGCCTTCGACACGTGCGCAGAACTACAACGTCACGTGCAGAGTACTCACTCGACGCCATCATGCGACTTACATTCATACTCGAAGGCACCGCCTATGGTGGCGCCACGCAGCGACTATGCAAAGAGAGCGAAATACGCATGCGAGAAATGCGGCGCCACCTTCGGGAGATATAACAACCTACAGCGTCACGTAAGGTCGGTATGTAGAGGTAGTAGTAGTAGTAGTAGAAGTAGTAGTAGTAGAAGCATAGTCTACGCGTGCAAGAAATGCGGACGGAAGTTCGAAAGACGTTACCATCTGACCATGCACGCACGAACCGCGTGTGCCGACGTCACCGAACCACCAGCACCAAAGAGATCAACAAGAGAAGACACTATCCCATCTCAAAACCATCCACTCGTTACCGAGGAAGATCCGTTAGACCCACCTGATCGACTTCCCTTCGCCGATACTCTGTCGACGGAGTTGCTAGATGTCGTTCGTGCGCACTGGTCTGCTATACGGACCCACGTGTTCAGAGGTCCACTTCAATGCAGGTACGATTACAGATTAATCACGCTAGACACGTCCGACTTGGAACCGTCTTTGAAGATCATGTTCCAGGAACAGACCAATGCGTTCAAGATTAACCTCAGTTACGGGTTCATTCTGAGAAACAAGAACACGGGTCAATACAAGTACTATCATACCTCTTGTAATTGCTGTGGACGCTACCTGGACGAACCCAGTCTCGTCGCCAACAGCAAGGACTTTGATAAATTTCTCGAACGCATCCGAGAACCCGACCTCTTGCAATGGGCCATCAATCAAAGACCGGATTCTGCGTGGGTATGCGAACTCGTGACGAATGTCACTTTTTTCGTTAATCGCATCATCGATCATCCTATAGGATGTGTAGGCATGATCTCTCTACCATCCTACATCAAAAGGAAGAAAAGCATCATCGGATTGGAAACGGATCCCATCCATATCAAGAGGTACAAAGATAACCTGTGTCTGTTCCGATGTCTGGCCCTGCATCGAGGATGTGATCTATATCGATTGGAACCGGCGGTGAAGACGCTCTACGAGACATACGATCGAGATCACGTACCTATGGAAGAATTTACAGGGGTCACGCTGGATGACCTCTATCGCGTAGAGACCACGTTCCAAACGAATGTGTGCGTGTACCGTCTTGTCAGTGAGGAGGACGGTAAGTCGACTGCCGAACTGGTTCGTCGATCGTTATGCAAGTACCCCGAAACAATGTATCTCAACCTTCACGGGCCACATTTTTCATTCATCCAAGATGTCTGCATGTACTGCAACTCGTATCGATGTCGGAAGTGCGGTGACTCGTTATGGAAAGAGGCATGGTTGCTGTATCGACACGAGCGCACGTGTACAGGAGGTGTGCGTCGAGTCTATCCTGGCGGCGTGTACCATTCCACACCATCGGTGTTCGAACGTCTGGACGACGAGAACATTCGCGTGGCTGAATCGTTGCGCTACTATCCGTATCGAGCTACCTTTGATTTCGAGTGTTGGTTCGACACGGAACAACTACCGTCGGACAGTGACAAGGTCCACTGGGTGGCGCGTCACGTTCCACTGAGCGTCAGCGTAGCATCCAACGTCCCCGGTCACGAGCGAGTGCAATGTCTCGTCACGGACGGAGACACCAACAAGTTGGTGAGTAGAATGATGAATATCTTACAAGCGATGAGTGACGCCGCGTACGACAAGATCAAACACTCGTACGAAGATGTCTTGGATCAACTCGCAGAGGAACTGACGAAATGGGACGAAACTGAGAAGGCTGCACGATCAGCCATCGATAAGAAGAAATCTCGTCCGACGACCAATCCATACAAAAAGCTGATGGGACAACTCTATGGTTGGATGCATCAGTTACCTGTCATCGGGTTCAATTCGGGTAAGTATGATCTCAATGCCATCAAACAGTTTCTCATACCCTACTTCTTATCCACCGGATCAAAGGAACAAGAAGAACAAGAAGAAGAACAAGACGACAAAGACGAAGAGAATGAGGGTGTCGGTACTTTTTTTTTTCGTCATCAAACGCAACAACACTTTCATGTGTCTTTCGACGGATCAGCTGAAATTCCTAGACATGACCAACTACATAGCTCCCGGGTTCAGTTACGACAAGTATCTGAAGGCGTACGGATGCGAGGTCATTTCCCGTACGAGTACATGGACCGTTTGGAGAGACTCGACGACACTGCACTTCCATCGAAACAGGCCTTCTTCAGTCGACTGAAGAACGAAGGTATCTCCGACGAGGATTATGCCAGTTGTCAAGAGGCCTGGCGCGATAATTCCATGACGACTTTGCGAGACTTTCTCGTCTGGTACAACAACAGAGACGTGGTTCCTTTTCTGCAGGCCATCGACAGACAGTTTGCCTTCTACGAACAACGTGGCATAGACATGTTCAAGCAAGGCATCAGCGTACCTGGTCTGACCTTGCTCTACCTGTTCAACGACCTTCCCGAGAAGACCTACTTTACCATATTCAACGAGAAGAATAAAGATCTTCATCATCTCGTCAAAGATCACGTGGTTGGCGGGGCTTCGCTCATTTTTCATCGCTATCACGAGAAAGGGGTCACCACGCTACGTCAGAACGAGTACGGAGAGGCCGCTCGTCCTTGTAGGTCCATCGTTGGATACGATGCCAATGCCCTGTACTTGTGGTCACTCATGCAAGACATGCCTATGGGATGGTACACGCGACGACGGGAAGAGAAAGATTTCCGACCGGAATCGGCGCAGCTGTACGGTCAGATGGCCGCGGAATGGTTGACTTGGGAATCCGAACGCACGGGACGCGTCATACGACACCAGATCAACGGTAGAGAGAAGAGAATAGGCAAACTGCTGGTGGACGGGTGGTGCAGCGAGACGAAAACGGCTTATCAGTACCATGGATGTTTTTTCCATGGTCACTCGTGCACTGGCAAAGAGGTCAACGAGGTCAACGGGAAACCCATGGCTGAACTGCTCGAAGAGACCCGAAAGAACACCGTCTACCTCCGTCACTTTGTCAAAGTCGTAGAGATGTGGGAATGCGAGTGGAAACAGACGAGACGAGATCCTGTCGTGAAAAAGCTTCTGGATGCTGCATTTCCGCGCCGACGTCACGCACGATGGACGATGACGTCACAACAGATCCTGAGCGGCGTGCGTGCCGGAACCGTGTTCGGTCTGATCGAGTGTGACCTTTGCGTACCGGAAGCATTGCGAGAACACTTTGCCGAGATGCAGCCCGTGTTCAAGAACATCCGACTGACACGCGACGATCTCGGACCGTTCATGCGCCGATACGCCGAGGAGCACGACATCATGACGACACCGAGACGCATGCTCGTGGGTAGTTATCGAGGGGATAAGATCCTGCTTGCCACGCCTCTGCTGCGATGGTACATGGACCACGGTCTCGAGGTGACGCACGTGTATCAGGTCATCGAGTACGATCCCGTCCCGTGTTTCAGACGGTTCGGCGATGCAGTGTCCGCGGCGCGACGCGAAGGAGACGTCCACTCGCACAAGGCCATCATCGCAGACACCATGAAGTTGCTGGGGAACTCGGGTTACGGAAAGACCATAACCAACGTGGACCGACATCGTGACGTCAATTATTGCAAGGAGAAGGCGGCATCGCTCTTGGTCAACGATAAGAGATTCCGACAACTCGATGTCATCGTGGACGATGCGTACGAGATAGAGATGAACAAGAAGACCGTCACGTACACCCTGCCCATACACGTGGGATTCTTCGTTCTGCAGTACGCCAAGATGCGCATGTTACAGTTCTACTACGACTTCATCGACAGGTACCTGGAGCGCCCTCTTTTTCAGTACTGCGAGACAGATACAGATTCTGCCTATTTGGCCTTGGCCGGCGAGTCCGTCGACGCCCTCGTGACTCCGGAACTACGAGAACATTACTTCCGGCACCGCTCCGAATGGTTGCCGTCCGAATGTTGCGACCATCATCGGAACGAGTACGTGCGCTGTCGACTCGCCAATAGACCGTGGGTCGGCGACGAGGCGTGCTGTAAAGCGCGTAGGGCGTACGACAAGAGGACACCTGGTCTGTTCAAGGTGGAATGGTCCGGCGACGGGTTCGTGGGGTTGTGCAGCAAGACGTACTATTGTTTCGGAACCACCGACAAATACAGCACCAAAGGACTGAGCAAACGTCACAACGACATCGACAAGAGCGCGTTCCTGGAGGTGCTCACCAACCGTCGGAGCGGAAGTGGAAAGAACCGTGGGTTCCGGGTGCGTCACTCGACTGTGTTGACGTACGTGCAGGAACGAGCGGCTCTCACCTACTTCTATCCCAAACGAGTGGTGCACGAGGACGGGGTGAGCACGGGTCCGGTGGACGTGTAGAAAAGGACGATGCACTGCGGTCGTCTTTCATAAGCGACCATGGACGCGCGGTGGAAACATCCTTTCACGTGCATCGTCGCCGGTCCGACGGGATGCGGCAAAAGTACTTTCGTGACGCGTATGCTACGTCACGCTGCTGCGATGATCGATCCTCCTCCCGAACGGATCACGTGGTGTTACGGAGAATGGCAAGAGGCTTACGCAACGATGGACTTGATGGACGTGCGCTTCGAGGAAGGGTTGCCGAGTGCTAGCATGTTCGATTCGTCGACGAGGAACCTCATCGTCATAGACGATCTCATGGCAGAAACGGACGAACGGGTCACGACCTTGTTCACTAAAAAGAGTCACCACAGGAACATGTCCGTGCTGTATCTCGTACAGAACCTTTTCCCCAAAAACAAAGAGAGTCGTACCATCAGTCTGAATTCTCAATACATGGTGGTGTTCAAGAATCCTCGTGACGCATCGCAGATGTCGCACTTGGCTCGACAGATGTATCCGGGGCGCGCCAAATTCGTTCAAGAGGCTTTTAAAGACGCCACGTCGGTACCGTACGGCTATCTATTGGTCGATCTCAAGCAGGACACGCCCGAGGACATGCGTCTGCGCACGGCCATCTTTCCAGACGACGGTGTTCAGTACGTGTACTTGCCGAAGGTATAAAAAGACCGCACGCGTGGATAGTCTCTTCATTCCCACCATGTCTGCCCTGGTGAAGAGACACATTATATGCATACAGGCGCTGAACAGGATCAAGAACAACAAACTGAAAAGAGCCATCATCGAAAACGCTGACGCCGATCTTTTGTGTGCGCTAGCCGAGTGTGCCTACAACATATTAAAACAGAACATTCCATTGTCTGCATTACAGAGGCGTCGTTTGAGTAAATACAGGAAGAGGTTACGGGAGTTGGCTCACAGTCGAACGTCGGCCGGTAGAAGAAGACGCCTCTTGTTGAACCGACAGGTCGGCGAGGGACAGAGCGGAGGGTTCCTATCGGCCTTCCTAGCACCTTTGGCAAGTTCGGTGTTTCTACCCTTGCTTCGAGAGGTGCTGCTCCCGCAAGTAACCAGGTCGCGCCACCTTCGTTCGGGAGGTTAGATGGAACACGCACGCAAGATGGCCTTGGTAGATCCACGAATGTTGGACACGCTTCGATCACCTCCACCCCCGACGGATACCTTAGGTAAGAAGGTGTGAGCTCTCGATGACGAGACGACGGCCATCCTCGACAGAAAGGACCTCGACGACAGGACCAAGGTCACATTGTATAATCAGGTGTTGCAACGGTATAACGTCTTGTCCGATAAACACGCCAAGGAACCGACACGAGTGATCTCGGTGAACGAGTCTGGGCCGGGGCCGGGGCCGGGGCCGGGGGTGGGGCCGGGGCCGGGGGCGGGGGCGGGGGCGGGGGCGGGGCCGGGGGAAGCTCCTGCTAGCGAGATAGAGGCCGACGTCGTGGATACCGTTCCCAAGACCATGCAAGGCAAAGCCAGACGGTTGATGGAACGCATGAAAAGAAACATGTCTTGGACCGCCCGCGGCGAACTGATACACGAGGGTGTGCCCATCGCCGGAAGTAACGTGGTGGATCTCGTGAACGATGTGTTGCGCAAGAGAAAGACCAATCCGACGGGATGGCAACCGTTTGCAAGACAACTCCGTGCCATGAACCTGCCCATGGAGTTGGTCGGTAACGTCGCCAGGAGAGACTACATACGCCAGACACCGACACCGACCACTCCAGGTCGTCGTCGAATACCGGCTACTCCTCGCTCTGGTGGTGATGGTGGTAGCGCAAGAAGATCGCTCAGTTGGACACCCCTCGCTCGTCGACGCGGACAAATGGAACATTCCATGCTCACCCCACCTCCAGAACGTCAACGCAAGGCACTGACGTCATTGGCTAGTTGGGAAGACATTTAAGTCGATGCAACACGTGTCCACAGCTCAGTGTGCACTGCGATGTCGAACGATCCACAGGACACGTACTACCGTTCCGTCGTCGTTACAGTATTTTGCGTTGGACTGTACTTGATTGCTGACGCCGTAGTGCGAAATCTTTACAACATTTGCTCTGCAGAGTATGATCACAGTACTAGAATATAGATCATTCGTCATCGTCTTGGGTGTGGTAGTGGGGCTTCTGGTGTACGTCAGCGTACTCTTTCTTACTCGTCACGAACCGTGCTGCGCACCGTGCTGCGCAGTAAACGTCACAACCGTCAGTCCATCGGAACTCTTTTAATGGCACCGAAGAAAGAACGAGTACTTAGGACGGTCTACTTCGATCCGAAAAGGGTAGGTAGTTACGGCGGACCCGATGCCTTGCGACGCGTCACGCACATATCAAGAAAAAAGGTCGCGGAATGGTTGTCGGAACAGGACGCCTATACCCTACACAAGCCGGCTAGACGTCGTTTCGAGAGACGACGCGTCATCGTGAGCGGTCTGCATCAGCAGTGGCAGGCCGATCTCGTCGATCTGTCGCATTTGAAAAAGCACAACGACGGTATGACCTTTCTCCTCACGGTGATCGACGTCTTCTCGAAAGTGGCCTGGTGTGTTCCCATGAAGAACAAGTCCGCGGCGTCGTTGGTAGCGGCACTTGACAGTACGTTCAGCAAAGGCTGGCCAAAGGTGTTGCAGACAGACCAAGGAAAGGAATTTCTGAATAGATCCGTCCAGGCTCTATTGAAGAAGCACAACATCCATCACTTCTCCACGCACAACGCGGAGACGAAGGCGTGCATCGTGGAAAGATTCAACAGGACGTTGAAGTCACGCATGTGGCGATACTTCACGAAACACCAGACGTGGCGATACATCAACATCCTTCAGGACCTGGTGCATTCGTACAACAACAGCTACCACCGCAGTATCGGCATGGCTCCTTCACAGGTGAGTTACCGTAATCAGGAAAAGGTGTGGCAGCGACTGTACGGTCACGACGGTAAGGGCGTGCCCAAGTTGCGCGTGTCGGATCGCGTACGTATCAGCAAGTACAAAGGTAAGTTCGAAAAGGGGTACACGGCGAATTGGAGCGAAGAGATTTTCACGATACACGAGGTTCATCCCTCTGCTCCACCCGTGTATCGATTGAAGGACGATCTCGGCGAAGTACTGGAAGGTACCTTCTACGAAATGGAGTTGCAGAAAGTGTTGGTGCCCCCCGATAAACTGTTCTACGTGCAAGAGGTCCTGGATCGTCGCAAGGTAGGTGGACGAAATCAAGTTTTCGTGAAATGGTTCGGCTACCCCTCCAAATTCAACAGCTGGATCGATGCCAAGGCACTGGTGCAGTCTACTATAAAGACTAGCCACGCGTTCGGTAAGACTTCATTCGAGACATGACACATGACACGACAACACGAGACTTCACCGTCGTAGAACAGGAGGAACAAGAGGACGTAGTAGTAGAGGACAGTACTGACGCGCAGAACGTAGAGGACAGTAGCGGTAGCAGTAGCGGTAGCACTCCTTGGCATCTGTTCGGTACCGCGTGTCCTAAAGAGGAAATAGTCTTTCTGTGTCAGGTGCTCATCTTGTTTACGGTCATTCTCATAAGCATTTACAATCTGACCACAGGTCACGAGAATTCTACTCTGTGGACGGCTCTGTTGAGTAGTTCTTTGGGTTACCTGCTCCCCAATCCCACGTTGAGACGTAATGGCGACTGATTTCTACCTGACACTGCCTAGCAACGCTTCCATGAAGATGTATCCCAACAATACGTTGGCTCATTACATCACAGACTTACCTCGACTTATCGATCTGACTGGCGAGTGGGAATGCGGGTTGGCAGAAATACAGTACCCGCATACGTGGTACAACGTTACAGAGGAAGATGTCTGGTTCTTCCTCAATGAGAACAGTCCTACGGGTCGTATCCCGAGTATGAAGTTAGCCACTGGGTATTACAGAGGTCCTGTGACATTGATGAATCGTGTAAACAGGGGTCTGCGACTTATGTCAACGGACAAGACACAAGCTAAATTGACCTACAGCGTGATCACTCAAAAAATGACGTTGCACATGTCATACAACACCGTGTTCAGCACACCGCAGCACAGTGCGTTAGGATCTATGTTAGGATTTCGTGAGTCGATCGTCACCAGTCCGCCGGCACCAGACAGCACACACCAGCGCGATAACCCGAGACCAGTTAGATCGTCAGCCAGCGTGGTTATACCACCGCCATCTACACACAGTTCCTCCGTACCCCTTCTATAAAGAGGCCAAACACGTGGTGCAGATGAATCAAGGGTTCGATACCATATACGTTTACACGGACGTCGTGGAGTCTCGCATAGTAGGTGACACTGTCGCGCCTTTGTTGCGAGCCCTCCCGGTTGGCGGACGTCACGGCGAAACGGTATCCGACAGGTTCACTAACATTCACTACGTGCCTCTGTTGTACTCGCACTTCAAGTCGATTGAAATCGATATAAGGGACGACACAGGACGGCGCGTGCCATTCGAGTACGGTAGAGTGACCGTGACACTTCATTTTCGACGGCGCAGGATCGGACTGTTCTGAAGATGAATTACAACGAGTATTACGCGCGTCAGGCAGGTGGTGCGCTGCCCTACTTCGCTGGTGCTCAATACCAGCGGGGACATGGACTAGGTAGTCTGTTCACCGGTCTGCTGCGCAGCGCCATGCCGCTCATCAAGAGAGGTGCCGTGGCGTTGGGAAAGGGGGCTTTGAAGACCGGCGTGCGCATAGCCGACGACGTCATGTCTGGACAGAGCATAAAAAAGGCAACCAAACGACGCGTCACAGATGCCGGTAGGAATCTGATGCGTATGGTGGTTCCTGGCGTGCGTCCTCGAAAACGTATAAAACGCGCGCCGGCAAAGAAAAGAGTCACTTTAGCAAAGAGACGACGCAAGAGACAGACGTCCGCGAAACGCGAGGCCGACATATTCGACGACGATGGCATTCGTACATAAACAGTCGTGTGAAGGGGTCAAGAGCGAGCTGGATCTCTTTACAGTACCCCCCACTCAGACCAGCATCATCGACAGTCACGTAGTGGAACATCAGCCCTTGTCCTCGCTGGACTCGGGTGGACCCATAGAATTCCTCATACCCGGATCGGGAGACGATTACCTGGATCTCGCCAACACGATACTGCACGTGCAGGCGAAGGTGACACGAGCCAACGGGGACGATCTCGACTTGGCCGATCCCGTGGGACCGGTGAATAACTGGCTGCATGCACTGATCAGTCAAGCCGACGTCTCCTGAACAATACGCTCGTGACCCCTTCGACCAACACGTATGCGTATCGCGCCCTCATAGAGACGTTGCTCAGCTACGGTCCAGATGCCAAGAACACGCAACTGACGAGTCAGCTGTGGCACAAGGACACGGCCACTCGCATGGACGCCGTCGAGATAGCCGACGGACCCGCAGCTAACGAAGGGTTCGTGGCTCGACGAGAGAACATCCTGAGGAGCCGTGTTGTCGATATGATGGGCCGTCTCCACGTGGACCTCTTTCTGCAGGATAAATTCCTCATCAACGGCGTCGACGTCAAGATCCGACTGGTGCGTAGTAAACCTGCTTTTGCACTCATGGCTGGTGGAGTCAACCCCGATTACAAGATACAAATAGTCAATGCCTGCTTGTTTGCAAAGAAAGTCACCGTGAATCCCAGCGTGCAGATAGCACACGTCAAGGCTTTGGACAAGAGTACGGTCAAGTATCCGATGCGGTCCGTCGAGTGCAAGGTGTACTCCATTCCTGCCGGCACTCGCTCGCACACGTACGAGAACCTGTTCCTCGGCACCCTGCCGAAACGTCTGGTGCTGTGCTGCATCGATAACGATGCCTACAACGGAGCGTACGACAAGAATCCGTTTCACGCCAAGAACAACGCCATCAGCTTCCTCGCGGTGTACGTGGACGGACGACAGATACCCTCCAAACCTTTCCAGCCGAATTTCGAAGACGACCTCTTTGTCAGGAGCTACATGAGTCTGTTCTCGTCGACCGGTAAGTTGTGGCAGGACGAAGGGAACGGACTGACTCGCAGCGACTACCGACACGGCTACACCTTCTTCGGTTTCGACCTGACCCCCGATCAGTGCGATGGTCCCTGCTTCCATCTAGTACAAAAGGGCAACCTGCGCATAGAAGTGCATTTCCGCAATGCGCTGCTGAACACCGTGAACGTCGTCGCCTACGCCGAGCTCGAGTCCGTGCTGGAAATCGACAAGAATCGCAACGTCATCTACGACTACTAAAATGGACACCCTGCAGATTGCTAGACTACTGGCAGTGGACCCGTGCACCAGAACTATATTTCGCGGCGTCGTACCCAGAGACGGACTACCCACTACGATAGACGGCACTCTGCCCGCAGCCTTCGTGTGCAACACCGACAACGGCGACGAACCAGGCGAACATTGGATAGCGCTGTACCTGGACGCCGACGGACGCGGTGAATACTTCTGCTCGTACGGACTGCCGCCTCGTTACCCAGCGTTCCGCACCTTCCTGAACAAACACTGTTCCGAATGGACTCATAATACCCAGAGACTTCAGAGTCCTCTGTCTAATGTTTGCGGACAATATTGTGTTGCTTATGTAATGTTTCGTTGTAAAGGTTCTTCTATGAAGAGTTTCGTAAACATGTTCCACACTAATCTGGTCAATAACGATGTTGAAGTGTTCGATTGGATGAGACTATTGAAAAAGGGTATACCCTACTATCGTGTATCTTACAGAGACTGATGATATATTCGGCACCTATTCAGTAGTTATTGATTGCCGCGTATTTGATTGGCTTAAAACAGCTGCGATATTGTGGTACACTGTATTATCGCTCATAGTAGCAGCAGTACACCACATCATCGTTCGAGCCTCTGGCGAGGTGGTGCACCACCCGTAAGCTCGCGACCTCTGGCGTGATGGTAAACATCCGCAAGTCGCCTCGTCGTCGTCGTCATCCTCGAGCCTCTGGCGCGGTGGAAACACCCCTAAGCTCACGACCTCTGGCGCGATGGTCAACATACGCAAGTCGATTCATATATATTCATCGTAGTTGTAGTTGTAGTGATATTACACGCTACCACGCTTGATGTATCGCCATGCTGCTTGTATTATACTCAATAAAATACGTGTGCACTCGTACCCTATCGTGTTGCGTTGATTTCTCGTCTCCATTAGTCCCCTTTGATAGTTGATATAATTAACGACCCTATTATTAATTAGTTGATTACTAATGACCCTATAATTACTACGTATGATTCGTCACGGTCACTACCTGGTCATAGGTCAACACACACACACACACACACACACACACACACACACACACACACACACACACACACACACACACACACACACACACACACACACACACACACACACACACACACAAGGTTATGACCGTTAGGGTTATCTCCAGTCGCTAGGGGGCGCTCGTAGTGGATGTAGGTCACCGCTAGGGGGCGCTGGGGGCTACCCAGAAGTCACGTGACCGGAAGTTACTGGGTTGCTCTTTACTGGGCCGCTCTTTTGATGTCCCATTCCCACACGTATACTACTTAGGCAGACTGCCAGCGAAACCTGGCAGATTAAATTTGATGTAGGTATATTTCTTAGTGTGATATATGACAACGTTCGATCGGAATAAGCCGATTAATCAAAGGAAAACGCACGCACGCACACACACAGCGTAAAAGTGCAGATTTGCCACAATTTTGGGTTTGAAATCCGTACTTTTTACTTGAAAGTCTGTATAAATCGGCATAATGTGTGTGTGTGTGTGTGTGTGTGTGTGTGTGTGTGTGTGTGTGTGTGTGTGTGTGTGTGTGTGTGTGTGCGTGCGTGCGTGTGTGTGTGTGTGTGCGTGCGTGTGTGTGTGTGTGTGTGCGTGTGTGCGCGCGTGTGTGTATATATATATAAATATATAAATATATGTGTGTGTATATATATATATATATATATATATATATATATGGATATATATATATACATATATATATATATATCATTATATATATATATATAAAATTATATTTATATATAAAATTATATATATATATATATATATATATATATATATATATATATAATAGTGTGTGTGTACGCGTGTGTGCGTGCGTTCGTGCGTGCGTGTATTTGTTTCCCCTGGACACAAGATATCGGTGACAGGTTGAATGTTTGCGAGTTGCAGTCGAACATGAAACAGTTAGAAAACGTTCAAAATAAAATGTTGCCACCCTGTGCGGATACACTACACCACGCCTCTCGTACCTAGAGTTCTATGCTTAGGACGGCATGATACCATGCACAGTTTCCTTAGTCATATTCTGTATCTTCTCATAATCTAAGAATGAATTGAGGTATATGTTTAGCGTGCACATTCAGATAAATATAAATTCGGAGGCGTTCAGGATTAGTGTCGTCATCTCGCAAATACAACTGGATGTCCTATGTGTAGGACACTGGGATTAAAATGGTTAAACGACATTAATTAATCATGAAGTTGTGGTTGTGAACCACGTTTACAGCGAGAGTGTTGTCACCTAGGCAGACGTACACTGTTTACTGCACACAAAGGGTATTATTCTCTCGAACGACAATTTCCCTGGGGAAGGAAGGGGCGCGAGTTGCTTCTATGACATTGCATGTACTGGGAACTGATCAGTCGCGCAGACTGGACGCTGTACTGTTGAACTAACATTTTGGTAAAGAATGACCATTTTTATATACTGACAAAGAAACACATTGCAGGTGATTTTCGCATTGCGTCAAACGTCACCTTACCGGTCGCTCGTTATTGAATACGTCAGCCGTGAGGAAACCGTACAAGGTAACATATCATCGATTGACAATACGTTGTTGGTTATCTATGCATCTAATTAAAAATATATTCAAATTATACGGACATTCACAATGATCATCAACGATAGTAGAAAACAGTGTATACCTCGTACATATACTAATAATGGCCAGTTTAGATTATTCCCAATTAATTTCAGTTAGCGACTATATATACAGTGGCATTACTGAAACGTGGATCTTGCGAAGTTCATCTGCCAGCAACTGACTGACAGCCAACAACCGATCATCGTTATCCAGTTAGCCTTTCCTAAAATTTCGTAACAGTTACGTACTGCCCTACACCAAACCGACATTTAAAGATAATACGTTACAATAGTAGGACCCTGTATATTAATTGACTGCCAATATAAACCTATACATAAATATCCATAGCTCGCTCTGACACAGCCTTATGAGTTTACTGAAATCAAATACTTGTAAACACGTATTAACCAGTGCTGTATACGAATTCCTGCGACTTTCACTGAACATTTCCCCATATAAATGATAATTACGTGATGAGATGTGATATATTTAAGATAGGCCATTGTCCTCTCTGAATAACTGGCAGTTGTTATTTAGAAATTCGTGGCCAATTTTCCCGATGAAACAAAGAACACTAGCCATTCGGTATTTTAATAATGTGGAAACATTACTTACTTACTTACTTACTTACTTAGGCCCTTAACTCCTCATGGAGCATAGGCCATCCACAACATTTCTCCAGCGCCTCCTGTCTTGGGCAATCCTCTCCAGTTGTTGCCAGCCTTTCCCTGTTTGCTTGATGTCTGCCTCGAGGTCACGCCGCCAAGTGTTTTTTGGTCTCCCCCTCTTTCTCTTGCCTTGGGGGTTCCATGTCAGGACCTGTCTCGTTATGTTTGTGGTTGGCTTTCTCAAGGTGTGGCCAAGCCATCCCCATCTCCTCTTAAGGATCTCTATCTCTATTTGGGCTTGGTGTGTTCTATTCCAGAGGTCTTTGTTGCTCACCCTGTCCATCCAGTGTATTCGGAGAATTCTTCTCAGGCAATGGTTGACAAATGTCTGGATCCTTATCAGTGTGGTCTTGTTTATTCGCCATGTTTCTGCTCCGTACAGCAACACGGACTTTACATTTGTATACATTGAGTATTTTTGTGGTTTCTCCAATTACTTTTGACTTCCACACCTTTCTCAACAGGTGGAAAGCTACCCTTGCTTTGCTGATCCTTTTCTTTACGTCAGCCTCTGTCCCTCCATGCGTATCCACTATGCTGCCTAGATATCTGAAGTCTTTGACCTCGTCCAGTGTCTCTCCCTCAAGCATGATTGGTGTTTCGCAAGTAGCATTTGTTCTCAGGATCTTTGTTTTCCGTTTGTTGATTTTCAACCCAACCCGCCCTGAAATCAATGCCAGTTCTGTTGTTTTGTCTTGTATCTGCCTATGGCTGTGAGACAGGAGTGCAAGGTCATCCGCAAAGTCCAGGTCATCAAGTTGGGTCAGCATCGTCCACTGGATTCCATTTCGTTTCTCCTTGGTTGCTGTTTTCATGACCCAGTCTATGACTAGAATGAAGAGGAATGGTGACAGTAAGCATCCCTGTCTCACCCCCGTCCTAACCTCAAAGTTCTTTGTAAGTTGACCTTCATGAATGACTCTGCATGACATTCCTTCATAGGAGTTTTTGATCATGTTGACTAGTTTCTTGGGCACCCCATAGTGTCTTAGCACTTTCCAGAGTGTCTCCCTGTCCACACTGTCAAAGGCTTTCTCGTAATCAACAAAGTTGATGTATAGGGATGAGTTCCATTCGATGGATTGTTCCACTATGATTCGCAGTGTTGCAATCTGGTCAGTACACGATCTGTCCTGCCTGAAGCCTGCTTGCTGTTCACGCAGAGTTTGGTCCACTTTGCCTTTCATTCTCTCTAGGATTATTCTGTTTAGAATCTTCCCAGGTACTGACAACAACGTGATTCCTCTGTAGTTATCACAGCGGCTCAGGTCTCCTTTCTTTGGAATCTTGATAAGGTAACCTTCCTTCCATTCTTCTGGAATTTCTTCTTTTTCCCATATCTCCTCAAAAAGACTGTACAGCATTTCTACTGAAGTATTTACATCTGCCTTTAGTGCTTCTGCGGGGATACCATCAGGGCCTGCTACTTTCCCATTTTCATATGTGCGATTGCCTTTTTTATCTCTTCTCTAGTGGGTTTATTACAGTCTATTGGGAGATCTGTCTCAGCTGGTTGGATGTCTGGTTGATTCTGCGGTACTGGTCTGTTGAGCAGCTCTTCAAAATGCTCTGCCCATCTGTTAAGCTGTTTGTCTGCCCCCATCAGGACGATCCCATTTTTGTCTCTGATTGGCCGCTCTGATTTCTTAAACTTTCCAGCTAACTTCCTTGTTGTATCGTAAAGTTGCTTCATGTTCCTGCTAGCTGCTGCCTTTTCTGCTTCTTGTGCAAGTCCCTCCACGAAGTTCCTTTTGTCTGTTTTGACACTTTTCTTCACCTCTCTATTTGCTGCAGTGTGCTCTTTCTGAGCTGTTACCTTTGCCGCCCTTGTGCGGCTTCTGTTGACTGCTTCCTTCTTGTCTCTTCTGGTCTGTATTTTCCTCATTGTTTCTACTGAAATCCAGTCTTTCTGTTGGGGTTTCCTTCTTCCAATTATCTCTTCGCATGTGGTGTTTACTGCATCTTTGATGTGACTCCATTGGCTGTTGATGTCTACTCCCTCATCTTCATCATACAGTTCTTGCAGGACTTTGAATCTATTAGCTAATGCAACTTTATATTCTTTTGCTGTGCTTGGGTCCTTCAGGAAATCCACATTATATCTTGCCTTTTGTCTTTCTTGTTCTACTCCATTTCTTCTTAACTTGAGTTTTAGCCTGGCTGTTACTAGGTGGTGATCAGACGCAACGTCAGCACCTCTCTTCACACGCACGTCTTGTAGTGATCTTGTAAACATTTTGTTTATGCCGATGTGGTCTATCTGATTTTCAGTGACTTGGTCAGGAGATACCCAAGTCGCCTTATGTATTCTTTTGTGTGTGAACACACTTCCCCCAATCACAATGTTGTTTATTGCACAGGCATTCACAAACCGCTCCCCATTGTCATTCATCACACCCAGCCCATGAACTCCCATCACATTTTCATATCCTTGGTTGTCCGATCCAATCTTAGCATTGAAATCTCCCATAATCAGGTTGATGTTTTTATCCCCTAAATTGCTCATGATATCAAGGAGTTGGTTGTAGAATTCATCTTTGGTTTCGTCAGTCTTGTCATTGGTTGGGGCGTAGCACTGCACTATGTTCATTTTAATCCTTTTGTTCTTTGTTCTAAAGGATGCTGTTAAGCACCTCGGTCCTCTGGCTTCCCAGCCAATAAGTGCTCTCTCTGTGCCTCCTTCCCCAATAAGAGGGCAACCCCCTCTGAGTGAGGGGCATCATCTTCCTCGTGTCCGGAGTATAGCATAAGCTCTCCTGTTGTTAGTCGCAGTCGTCCTGACTGGGTCCATCGGGTTTCGCAGAGCCCGAGTAGAGCGAGGTTGAATCTCCGCATTTCTGCTGCCACTTGGGCAGTTTTCCCGCCTCGTACATTGTTCGCACATTCCATGTGCCGATGTTTAAATTTTTCCTGGTCGAAAGAAGAGTAGTCGGCATTGTGGCTTCCTTTCGGCTTTGACCGCAACACTTCATGCGCCCTGGTAAACCAGACCCTACCTCTTCCAGGACAGACGTCGTAGTTTTATTTGTTGTGAATGTTTCTGTAGTGTTGGGTTTCTTTACAGGGTGGGGGTGCTAGCCCCACGCCCAACCCTCCTCCTTTCTCAGCCGGGCTTGGGACCGTCCATGGCGGAGAATGTAGAAACATACGCGGGTGAAATAAAATTTTCAGACTGGAATGCATACAGCGAATTTTAATTATTGTCAAAGGTGACTCCTAAATTCCGTGCTGAGACGGCCGGTGTGAAATTCTGGCTCAACATAGGTGTTTGGAAAATACAATCAAATTTACCACGCTGCTTTTGTGTACCAATAATAAGAAACTCTGTTTTATTTGCATTTAACTTTAATTTGCTGTTAGTTTTCCAGTGTAATACATTCTGGAGACAATCCCTGAGTTGGTTAAAGGAACAATTTGTATCCGCAGTAGCCAAAGAAAGTAATTTTGTGTATTATCTGCATATAGGTGGTAGTCCAAATTATGGGTTTGAATAACTGAGCTGAGTGGAGTAGTGTAAAGAGTAAAAAGTAATGGTCTAAGAACCAGACCCCGAGGAATACCACACGAAGTGGGTAGTGCCTCTGAATAGCAATTAGCTATTTTCACTCTTTGACATCTATCAATTAAGTATGATGAAAACCAGCTCAGGGCTGTGCCAGATATGCATACCACATTGACAAGCATTTAATGAATTGCAATTGGAATTGATTTTCGAAACTTAATTGAAATCGATTTTTTTTTAAATTGGAATTGATTTTGTTGGAATTATTGACTTGATACTGTTAATCTTTAACACTTAAATTTACTATTAAAATCATATTTATCTGCTATTAGTATGTCACCCTGAATCTGATAACAGCCAGGAATCTGTCAACATTACAGCATAGACAGTTGTGCTTGAAGTTGTTCATGCTTGAGAATAGCCCCTTTGATAGTTGCTAAGACCTCCATCAGCATACTAAGACCTCCACCAGCATACTAAGACCTCCACCAGCATACTAAGACCTCCACCAGCATACTAAGACCTCAACCAGCATACTAAGACATCCACCAGCATACTAAGACCTCCATCAGCATACTAAGACCTCCATCAGCATACTAAGACCTCCATCAGCATACTAAGCAAAACCCTTCCCTCGTTTACTTTGAAAAACAGTTCTAATGAGAAACCAGGATACTTTATACGCCTAATCTACAAACTCGCGATCTCGATCATTGCATAAATCACTTTCCATTCGAATGGCAATTAAATATCCCTTAGTTTAATATCTTCACTCTCCTATTAATGTGGCGACGCGTCGTTGAGCTGTCGATAGTGTCGGTTATGCTGAATCAGAAAGCAACTTACGAGCGTGTCGAAAATACGAACATGACATCGTGTATAAATGCACACTACGTATGTCGAAGCAGTGTGCGGCACTGTGCTGATGCGGCGTTCGTGGGTGTGACAGGTGCACACGATCAATATGTGTTGTTGACAATGGTCGATCAATATCAAAACGAAGAACTAGCCTAAGTTATTCATGAGTCATGTATGAGTGCTAGTTGTCGTTAAGCACTCTGGTTGTGACAGTGTGCGTGTGCGCTTGCGCGCGCGCGTGTGTGTACAATTCATCAAATGTCTTCATTCAAAACCATAATAGTTTTATGATTATGTCAACTTCTTTTCTTCACGTATAACCATATATTTTCAAAACAGCGATAACATATCGGCGGTTGATAATACGTTGTTGGTTATCTACGCATCTAATTCAAAATGTATTCACATTATATAGAAATTCACAATGATCGTCAACGATAGTAGAAAACAGTGTTTGCATACCTGGTACATATGCTAATAATGGCCAGTTTAGATTATTCCCAATTAATTTCAGTTAGCGACTATATATACAGTGGCATTACTGAAACGTGGATCTAGCAAAGTTCATCTGCCAGCAACTGACTGACAGCCAAAGTGGTATACGTAAGTTTCTCAATCCTCAATTCCGGGCCCCATGTGTTTGAACCACTTCCGGTTGCGCGTGCAGCACACCAGATCGCCCCCTAGCGGCTGTAGGAGCGCCTCCTAGCGACTAAAACGAACCGTAGTTCTGACCCTAATCCCATGTCGACGGTGAACCCTGACCCGGAGAGGCACGCGTGCTAACAGGGCCATTAATAACTGAGATCAAAGGGTCTGTTAATAGTGGTCATTAACAGGATCATTAATAACTGAGATCAAATGACGTAACGAAGAGACGATAAACGAACAAAACACGATATCACACGTAATTTTTTATTGAACAACACAAGCAGCATGATGATACAACATGGGTAGCGTGTAATATCACTACGACTACAACTATGACGATGCACATGAGGCGACTTGCGGATGTTGACCATCACGCCAGAGGTCGCGAGCTCAGGGGTGTCTCCACCTCGCCAGAGGCTCGAGGGTGAGGATGATGAGGCGACTTGCGGATGTTGACCATCACGCCAGAGGTCGTGAGCTTACGGGTGGTGTATCCACCTCGCGAGAGGCTCAATCGATGAACGATGTGCGATAGTACAGTCTACCTTGTCGCATCTGTTTAAGCCAACCAAACACGCGGCAATTGTTGGCAACTAGATCGGTGCCGAATACGTTAATAAAAGTTCTCATCGGAAAGCCGTTACAACGAAGCAACACAAAAGCTACGCAATAATGTTCAGAAACGTTAGACAGAGGACTCTGAAGTCTCTTGCTATTATGAGTCCACTCGGAACAATTGCTGTTATGAGTCCACTCGGAACAATGTTCGTTCAGGCTAGGTGGCGTGGTCAGCGGTGGTGTTGTCGGTTCGGTACACCGATCAAGTACAACATAAAGACCCAGACGGGAGGAACCTGAACGCTATATGCTGAATGCAGCTAACTAAAATCTGCACTTAGACCAGGCAGATTAAATTTGTATTTCCCGCCCTTTGGGTCAAGCCCGATCTGTGAAAACAAAGACCCTACGGCCAACAAGGCTACCGTATGTCTTAACTGAACATAGCTTGTTAGACGCACTTGCTCGGATATGAACACCTAGCGTGACATATACATACACGCTGTCTATCCATGCTACATATCCCTGCCGCATATCTTTCGTACCAACCAGGCTTTTTAACCGACGCTGAACTTTATGATATAGAGTCAACCTAGATCGTAACGCCTGTCGGACAAACAAGCTGATTTGTCTGAAGCTCCGTCTTATCCTGCACAAATCAGCGTCATCCATTGCACAGCTTTCACAAGTTCTTCTTGTAGCTATTCAGATTTTATATAAGTATTATTAAGATTTTATATAAGTATTATTGTCGTTTTATATAAGCATTACTATAAGCATTAATTTCGTAGGATGGACCTCGCCTTATACTGTTCGCGCTGGCTGGGTTCTCAGCAAACTTAAAGGCAGGGGTAGGCCCTTATAAACTATAAACTAATAAGGTTACTTCAACAAGACGTTCTTTTATACCCAGTGTTGCCCTGGGGGTGAAGATCTCTCCAATTTCTTTGCACGCACCACTATGGTGCCTATACTGTTTTAGTGCTGTTGACCTATGCTGAGCGCGAACGGGTTTTTACAGTTTATTTTATTTTATTGTCGATGTCAAACCGTCATTTTTAGAATCGATATATTGCTATCATTTTATACATTTTTCATCATTTGAGGACAATAGACTATCATTAAGACAATGTTGCCGCTATTTCTTTTGTGTGTTTTATTTTTATCATGTTCAGTTGCTTCGAGAGGTGGTGATTTTGCCCTGTGCAAGCCACTTACCTTCCAACGGTCGGCTGTCATCTCAACATTTTCCCAACCTACGAGAATACAACATTCTATGTCCTTTTTACACAGCTTGCCATGTCTTAATCTTTGTTTTAATCGCAAGTTACTGCCAATCCCCCGCTCTACGCCTACATTTAAATTAGCAATAATTCTACTGCTATCGGGCGACGTAAGTTTAAATCCTGGGCCTGCTGTCAGGCGTAACATTCGGTTGGCTACAACAAATGTTCGATCAATTCGGGATAAGACAGCATCACTTAGCGATTTATTAATTTCTAAAACAATAGACATCCTTGCTGTAACTGAGATCTGGCTCAGACCACATGATACAGTTGCCTGCATTGCTGACATTTCTCCTTCTGGTTATACCTTCCATCATCGACCACGTTCAGTTAGACGAGGTGGTGGTGTTGGCTTTTTTGTATCAAAACAGTTCAGAGTTAAATTACATTCGAACCATGAGTACTCTATTTTTGAATCCATTTCTGTTGAAATTTCATATTCTTCTTTCTCCGCTTATTTCGTCTGTATTTATCGCCCTCCAGGACACCCAGACAATTTCTTTGAAGAATTCCAGGATATACTGGAAAATTTGGCACCTATTCATTCAGAATTTTATATTTTATTTTACCTTTTCGACACACATACATGGCCACTGGCTCGATCTTTTCATAACTCGTTCAACTTGTTACAATATCAAAACACCTACAGTTTCGGATGGTTTATCAGACCACCACAAAGTCATTGTCGATGCAAACGTTTCCAGAACCAAATTAGAATCAAAACACAATGTATTTTACAGACATATTCATACGATTAACATCTCTGCTTTAAAGGCTGACATCCTTAAATCCGACCTAATCATAAAACCAAAGGGATACCTATCCGATTTGTGTGGACAGTACTATCAAGTACTCAAGTCTTTACTTAACAAACGTGCACCTGTAAGATCCAAATCTGTATCACAAAAGCCACCTGCTCCATGGATGACTCCCGAAATTCTACAATCTAAAAGGCGTCGTCGTTATCTTGAGCGCTTATGGCGCAAATCACGCTCGTCTTTCGACAGGTCGCGTTATTCAAAACACTGTCACTACTGCAACAGACAAATGGCCAAAGCTAAATCGGATTATTACACAAATATGGTCTCAAATAACTCTGAAAGTCCACGTCAGCTATGGGACTACATAAATCAAATTCTACACAGGCGGCCTGCTCCATCTCTTCCTAATCATGTTTCAATCAAGTCTCTATGTGACTCGTTCTCTAGTCATTTCAATGGCAAAATCAGTCTTATCCATTCTGCTTTCCCATATCATACTTTTAGTATTGTAAACGTGGCCTCTCCACGAGTAAATTCTTTACTTGTATCATTTGAACCTACCACAGCTGATGAAGTGAAGAAAATAATTATGTCTTCCCCAAATAAGTCCTGTGAGCTTGATCCACTACCAACCGTACTGTTGAAATCTTGTCTTGATACATTGCTCAAACCGATAACGGATATTATAAATGCATCACTGTGTTCTGGCTTGTTTCCAGATGATTTCAAACACGCCCATGTCAACCCACTTCTTAAGAAGACATCTTTGTCTAAAGAAGATCTAAACAGTTATGTACCTGTTTCCAATCTCAGCTTTATTTCCTTATACTTGAGAAAGTCGTAGCAGGCCGTCTAAGGTCTCACATCAGCTCAAATTGCTTATCTAATGTGTCACAATCAGCTTACAAAGAGTTTCATTCTACAGAAACTGCTCTCTTAAAAGTACACAATGACGTTACCTTAAACATTGACAAAGGAAAAGTAACAGCACTTACCTTGCTGGACCTGTCTGCCGCCTTTGATACCATAGAACACGGCATCCTTATTAAACGCTTATAATTGTGGTTTGGCATATCTGGCACAGCTCTAAACTGGTTTTTATCATACCTAACTGGTAGACACCAAACGATAAAGATTGCAAACTGTTTCTTGGCCGCACTCCCCACTTCGTGTGGTGTCCCCCAGGGTTCTGTTCTGGGGCCTTTGCTGTTCACTCTTTACACTACGCCACTCAGCTCTGTTATCCAAAATCATAATTTGGACCACCACCTTTACGCAGATGATACACAGATCTACATTTCTTTGTCTACCTCAAATACAAATCGCTCCATAAATCAGCTCAGCAATTGTCTCCAGGATATCTTCCTCTGAATGACTGACAGCAAATTAAAGTTAAACATAGACAAAACTGAATTTCTCATCATTGGTACTCCAAAACAGTGTGGCAAACTTGATGGTTTTTTCCCGACATGTATCTTGAATCAAACTATCACACCAGCAGCCTCAGCGAAGAATTTGGGAGTCACTTTTGATAAGAATTTCAACTTTAGACAACATATTTCTCAAACGTGTCGTTGCTGTTTTTATCATATCCGTGATCTTCGCCGTATTCGCCGGTATATGCACTTTCTGTCGCTAAAACTATTGCAACAGCTCTTGTTAGCAGCAGGCTTGATTACTGCAATTCCCTCCTTCATAATATTGCAATCAAGGATATTACAAACCTTCAACGTGTCCAAAATTGTCTGGCTAGGGTAGTTTCTCTCGCTCAGTGCCACTTCTAAAATCATTGCATTGGCTCCCTGAGCGATATCGCATTACTTTTTAAGATCTGTACACTTACCTATCAAGCCCTTTCAACCAAACAACCTGCATATTTACATTCAATGCTCACTCCAGCAAGACAGCCCAGACAACTTCGGTCTTCTGGTTCTAGTTTATTTTCTGTTCCCAGAGTTAAGACAAACGCTAGAACTCGAGCTTTCTCGGTTGCCGCACCAACCTTGTGGAATTCACTCCCCGACAGCGTAAAATCAGCAAGAAACATAGCTTCATTTCGCCGTAATCTGAAAACCTGTCTTTTCAAAATGGCCTATCCACGACTTTTTGCATTGTACATGGTTACGAGAATGCCTAATTCTTTGGTTTTGTTGCGCCACTGAGCTCGGATTTTCCGAGGATATTGGCGCCAAAGAAGTCTTTTTATTATTATATTATTATTATTATTAAGATGCGGAACGCCGCGTGTCGTGGCGGCAGGCCGTACGAGCAGAAGTAATCGCCGCGCCCATCGGCGGCCAGGTACAGCGCTATCCAATGTTCGCCCGGTTCGTCAGCGTCGTCGATGTTGCACACGAAGGCCGCAGGTAGAACGCCGTCCATCGTCGTAGGCAGTCCGTCTTTGGGTACGACGCCGCGAAATATCGATCTGGTGCACGGGTCCTTCTCCAGTAGTCGGGCGATCTGCAGGGTGTCCATCTCAGTAGTCGCAAATGATATTGCGGTTCTTGTCGATTGCCAGCACGGACTCGAATTCGGCGTAGGCTATGACGTTCACAGTGGTCGCCAGCGCGTTGCGGAAATGAAGTTCTATGCGCAGGTTGCCCTTTTGTACCAGATGGAAGCAGGGACCATCGCACTGGTCGGGGGTCAGGTCAAAACCGAAGAATGTGTTGGAAGTCGCTGCGAGTCAGGCCGTTCCCCTCGTCCTGCCAAATCTTGCCGGTCGAGGTGAACAGGCTCATGTAGCTCCTGACGAAGAGTTCGTCTGCGAAATTGGGCTGGAAGGGTTTGGAGGGTATCTGTCGTCCGTCCACGTACACTGCGTGGAAGCTTATATTGTTGTTCTTGGCGTGAAACGGATTCTTGTCGTACGCACCGTTGTAGGCGTCGTTATCGATGCAGCACAGCACCAGACGTTTCGGCAGAGTGCCGAGGAACAGGTTCTCGTGCGTGTGCGACCGAGCACCCGCAGGAATGGAGTACACCTTGCAGTCGACGGACCGCATCGGATACTTGACCGTGCTCTTCTCGAGAGCCTTGATGTGTGCCATCTGCACGGTGGGATTGAGGGTGGCCTTCTTGGCAAACAAGGTGGCATTGACGATGTTTATCCTGTAATTGGGGTTAGGCCTTACTGCGCACCAGTCGGATCTTGACATCGACGCCGTTGATCAGGAATTTATCTTGCAGAAACAGATCCACGTGTAGACGACCCATCACGTCGACCACTCGACTCCGTACGATGTTCTCTCGTCAAGCCACGAACCCTGCGTTAGCCGCGGATCCGTCGACTATCTCGACGGCATCCATGTGAGTGGCCGTGTCCTTGTACCACAGCTGACCCGTCAGCTGCGAGACCTTGGCGTCGGTATCGTAACTCAGCAGCGTCTCGATGTAGGCACGATATGCGTACGTGTTGGTCGAAGGGGTCACGAGCGTGCCTGAACAGCGAATGCAGCCAGTTATTCACTGGTCCCACGGGGTCGGCCAAGTCGAGGTCGTCCCCGTTGGCTCGCGTCAACTTCACCTGCACGTGTAGCATCGTGTTGGCGAGATCCAGGTAATCGTCTCCCGATCCAGGGATCAGGAATTCTATCGGTCCACCCGAGTCCAGAGAGGACATGGGTTGATGTTCGAACACGTGGCTGTCGACGATGCTGTTCTGAGTGGGGGGTACGGTAAAGAGATCTAGCTCGGTCTTGACCCCTTCGCACGACTGTCTATGTATAAACGCCATCGTCGTCGAATATGTCGGCCTCACGTTTCTTGGGCGTCTATCTCTAGCGCCGTCTCTTCGGTGTAGTGACTCCTGTCTTCGCGGGTGCTCGTTTTATACGTTTACGAGGTCGCACGCCGGGGATCTCAAGGTTACGCTGCGTGCTCCTACCAGCGTCCGTGACGCGACGTTTGGCTGCCTTTTTAATGTTCTGTCCAGATAAGACGTCGCCAGCTATACGCACGCTGGTCTTCAACGCCCAACGCCACGGCACCTCACTTGATGTGTGGCATGGCGCTGCAGACCCCCGAACAGACTGCCCAGTCCGTGACCTCGCTGGAATTGTGCATCGGCGAAGAAGGGCAATGCACCACCCGCCTGCCGCGCGTAATAGTCGTTGTAATTCATCGTCAGAACAGTCCGGTCCTACGCCGAAGGACCGGACTGTCACCGTCACTCTACCGTACTCGAATGGCACGCGCCGTCCGGTGTCGTTTCTTATATCCACCTCTATGGTACCGAACTCCTTGCGCAACAGAGGCACGTAGTGAACGTTTGTGAAACGATCGGATACCGTGGCGCCGGGACCTCCGCGAACCGGGAGGCATCGCAACAACGGCACGAGACTGTCGCCGAGGATGCGAGACTCCACGACGTCCGTGTAGACGTAGATGGTGTCGAACCCTTGATTCATGTTCACCACGGTATCGGCCTCTTGACGGAAAGAGTACGGGCTATCGACAGTCGCTGTTTCGGGTTTCGACGTCACGGTAGCCGACGGCGTGATACCTAGCTGCGGTGGGTAGGTTATATTTGTTTCATTGCCTACTCTCGGGTGGGTTTACACAAGTGTCCTAACTCTCGCTGGACTGGCGACAACCGACGGGTGGAATCCCAAAATGGTACCCATTGCACTCTGGTAAGGCATGCTGAAGTCGGTGCCCGGTGACATGTGCAACGTCATTTTCTGAGTGATGGTACTGTAGCTCAATTTAACCCGCATCTTATCCGTCCACATACGTTTCAGCGCCTTGTTGACGTGGTCCAACAATAGGACTGCGGTAAAACCCAGCAGCGATCTTCGTACTTGGGGTAAGACCCACAGGAGTGCGCTCGTTGAGGTAGAACCAGGTGTCGTCCTCTGTAACGTTGTACCAAGTATGCGGGTACTGGATCTCTGCCAGTCCGCACTCCCACTCGCCAGACACCGATATGCGTTGAGGCAAGTCCGTGATGTAATGGGCCAAGGTGTTATCGGGGTGCACCTTCATGGAAACGTTGCTAGGTAGCGTCAGATAGAAATCAGTCGCCATTGCGTCTCAAAGTAGGATTGGGCAGTAGGTAACCCAACCAACTGCTCAACAGAGCCGTCCACAGATTAGAATTCGCGTGACGTGTCGCCATGGTTGTAAACGCTGATCAGAATGACCGTGTACAAGACGACGACCTGACACAGAAACACTATCTCCTCTTTGGGACACACGGTAACGAACAGATGCCAAGCAGTGCTGTCTTTCTCGCTCGGCGCATGAGTACAATCTTCCGCTGCTGCTACGTCCTCCTGCTCCACCTACTCGTCCTCGTCTATGACAGTGGTGGTGTTGAAGGTCTGTTGTGTCGTGTCTTGTGTCATTTCTCGAATGAAGTGTCACCATACGCGCGGCTAGTCTTTATAGTGGAGTGGACGAGTGCGCTGGCATCGATCCAGCTGTTGAATTTGGAGGGATAGCCGAACCATTTCATCAAAGCCTCCGTTCGTCTACCAACCTTACGGCGTTGCAGTACCGATTCAACGCGGTACACTCTATCGACGGGTACCGACACATTCTGCAGCTCCAGTTCGTAGAAGGTGCCGTCCAGCACTTCACCGAGATCGTCCCGCAAGCGGTACACGGGTGGACCGGAGGGATGAACCTCGTGTATCGTGAACATCTCTTCGCTCCAGTTCGTCTCGTAGCCCTTTTCGAACGTGCATTTGTACTTGCTGACGCGCACGCGATCCGACACACACAGCTTGGGCACGCCCTTACCGTCGTGACCGTACAGGCGTTGCCACACCTTTTCTTGATTCTTTGCATTTAGCCGTAACGGAGCCATGCCGAAGCTGCGGTGGGGGGTGTTGTTGTACGATCGCACCAAGTCCTGAAGGATGTCGATGTAACGCCACGTCTGGTGTTTCGTGAAGTATCGCCACATGTGCGTCTTCAACGTTCTGTTGAATCTTTCCACGATGCTAGCCTTCGTCTCCGCGTTGTGTGTGGAGAAGTAACTCTGCAGTAGAACCTGAACGGATTTATTCAGAAATTCCACTCCTTGATCTGTCTGCAATGTCTGTGGCCAATCGTTGACGAAAGTGTTTTGCAGCGCCGCAGCCAATGACGCCGCGGCCTTGTTCTTCATAGGAACACACCAGGCCACTTTCGAGAAGACCTCGATCACCGTGAAGAGAAAGGTCATACCGTCTTTGTCGTTTTTCAACTTCGTCAAGTCTACGAGATCGGCCTGCCACTGCTGATACATACCACCCACGATGACGCGTCGTCTCTTGAAATGACGTCTCGCTGGTTTGTGTAAGGTGTTGGCGTCATGTTCCGACAACCATTCTGCGACGGTTTTCCGCGGCACGCGCTTCACGCGTCGCAAGGCATCGACGCCGCCATAACTGCAAACCCTTTTCGGATCGAAGTAGACCTCCCTCATTGGGTGTTCTCTCCTCCGCGCCATTAAAAGAGGAGGTCCGACGCGTTGACGGTGGCGGTGACGATTACTCCGACGTACGAATGCTGACGAATGACGAGGAGTACACCGACGTATAGTAGGACACACGCTATCGCACCCACAACGCTAGCGGCGGAGCAACAACAGTCTAGTAGCGAAACCATAGTTCGAATAACGCCTGTTGTATAAGAGTTCGGGATATAGCGTCAGCAAGCAAGTAAAGTCCACCGCAAAATATCGCAACGACGACGGAGCGGTACGCGTCCTGTGGATCGATTGGCATGACGAACACTGTGCTATGGACACGGACCGCACCGCCTTATAAGTCGTCCCAACCAGCCAATTACGACAAAGCCTTGCGTGATTCGGGGTGGGGGGTGGGGTGGGCATGGAATGTTCTTTTCGACTACGCCGACGAGCGAGGGGTGTTCAACTTAGTGATCTTCGTGCACTACCAGCAGCAACCGCAGCAGCAGCACGAGGAGTAGTAGTTGGTCGACGAGAGGGAGTGGCCGTCGTCGCCTGTCGTATGTAGGCTCTCCTGGCAACGTTACCGACCAACTCCATGGGTAGGTTTATGGCACGGAGTTGTCGTGCAAATGGTTGCCAACCTGTTGGATCGGTCTTTCTCTTATGCAACAGATCATTAACGAGATCCACGACGTTACTTCCGGCAATCAGCACACCCTCGTGTATAAGTTCACCACGAGCGGTCCACGCGACATCTCTTTTGAGATGTTCCATCAAACGTCTGGCTTTGGCCTGCATGGTCATGGGAACGGTGTCCACTACGTCGGCCTCTATTCCGCTACTAGAAGCTCCTACTGCACCCTCCGCCCACGCCCCCGCCCCCGCCCCCGCCCCCGCCCCCGCCCCCGTCTCGTTCACCGCGACCACGCGGATCGGTTCCTTGACGTGTTTATCGGCCAAGACGTTGTACCGCTGCAACACAGTGTCACCTTGGTCCCGTCGTCGAGGTCCTTTCTATCGAGGATGGTCATCATCTCGTCATCGAGGGCTTGCACCTTCTTACCTAAGGTGTCTGTCGGTGGTGGTGGTGGTGGGGATGAACGCAGCGTGTCCAACATTCGTGGGTCCACCAAGGCCATCTTGCGTGCGTGTTCCATGTCTCTATCTCTTGAGTAGCACCTCTCGGAGCTAGGGTAGAAAGACCGAACTTGCCAACGGTGCTAGGAAGCCCGATAGGAAACCTCCGCTCTGTCCCTCGCCGACCTGCTGTTGCAGCAAGATGCGTCTTCTCCTGGCAGCTGGCGTTCGTCTCTGAGCCAACTCGCGTAATTTCGTCCTGTATTTACTCAAACGTCGCCTCTGTAATTTGCTCAATGGAATGTTCTTTTTTAATATGCTGTAGGCACACTCGGCCAGTGCACACAGCAGATCGGTGTCGGCGTTGGCAATGATGGCCGTTCTCAGTTTGTTGCTCTTGAATCTGTTCAGAGCCCCGAATGAAGAGACTATCCACGCTCTGGGTCTTTTTATACCTTCGGCAAGTACACGTACTGAACACCGTCGTCTGGAAAGATGGCCGTGCGCAGACGCATGTCCTCGTGCGTGTCCTGTTTGAGATCGACCAATAGATAGCCGTACGGTACCGACGTGGCGTCTTTAAAAGCCTCTTGAACGAACTTGGCGCGCCCCGGATACATATGCCGAGCCAAGTGCGACATCTGCGACGCATCACGAGGATTCTTGAACACCACCATGAACTGAGAGTTCAGACTGTCCTTGTTTTTAGGCAGCAGGTTCTGAACGAGATACAGCACGGACGTGTTCCTGTGATTACATTTTTTTGGTGAACAAGGTCGTGACCCGTTCGTCCGTTTCTGCCATGAGATCGTCTATGACGATGAGGTTCCTCGTCGACGAATCGAACATGCTCGCACTCGGCAACCCTTCCTGGAACCGCACGTCGATCGTTGCGTAAGCCTCTTGCCATTCGCCGTAACACCACATGATTTTTTCGGGAGATGGATCGATCACCGCAGCAGCGTGACGCAACATACGCGTCACGAAAGTACTCTTGCCGCATCCCGTCGGTCCGGTGACGATGCACGTGAAGGGATGTTTCCATCTTGCATCCATGATCATATATGAAACACACTCAGCGTGCATCGCCTTTTCTACACGTCCACCGGACCCGTGGTCACCCCGTCCTTGCGTACCACGCGTTTGGCGTAGAAGTAGGTGAGGGCCGCCCGTTCCTGCACGTACGTCAACACGGTCGAGTGGTGCACCCGGAACCCGCGGTTCGTTCCACCTCCGCTCCGACGGTTGGTGGAACCGTCGGAGCGGAGGTGGAACCTCCAGGAACGCACCCTAGTCGATGGTGTTGTGACGTTTGCTCAGTCCTTTGGTGCTGTACTTGTCGGTGGCTCCGAAACAATAGTACGTCTTGCTACACAACCCCACGAATCCGTCACCGGACCACTCGACCTTGAACAGACCCGGTGTCCTCTTGTCGAACGCTCTTCGTGTCTTACAGCACGCCTCGTCCCCGATCCACGGTCGATCAGCGAGGCGACAGCGTATGTACTCGTTCCGATGTTCGTCGCAACATTCGGACGGGAGCCATTCGGAACGATGTCGGAAATAATGATCTCGTAGTTCTGGGGTCACGAGGGCATCGACGGACTCACCGGCCAAGGCCAAATAGACACTGTCTGTATCCATCTCGCAGTACTGGAACAGAGGGCGCTCCACGTATATGTTGATGAAGTCGTAATAGAACTGTAACATGCGCATCTTGGCGTACTGTAGAACGAAGAATCCCACGTGTACGGGTAGGGTGTACGTGACGGTTCTCTTACTCATCTCTATCTCGTACGCATCGTTGACGAAGATGTCGAGTTGTCGGAACCGTCTATCGAACGACCTCGATGAACTCACATCAGTGGGTCTAGGTGCATCTAGTATGACGGCTATCTTGTCCGCCGATTTGTGAATACCTTGGGCATCAGTCACGTGACCAAGATACTCTGGAGAATTCGCATTTATCTCGATTCAGATTTAAACCGAATTCTGTCAGTCTTTCAAACACCCTACCCAAATTTTTCAAATGCTCTGACTCTGTTTTCCCTGACACAAGGATATCATGTAGATATACCTTGACACCTGACAAACCCTGTAACACTTTCTCTATAGCATTCTGCAGGATAACAGGTGCCGTGGTTATGCCAAAGACTAGTCTGTTCTGTCGGAATAGACCATTATGCGTTGCTATAGTGAGGTATTCCTTAGATTCCTCGGAAACCTCCATTTGATTGTCCGCATTCGCTAGGTCAACTTTGGAGAATTTAACTCCATCAGCCAAGTCAGCCAGAATATCATCAATGTTGATAATCGGCGGAGACACTGTTTTCAATTGAGGGTTAACAGTTGTCTTGTAATTGCCACATAGTCTAGTCGCACCATTCTTCTTTGGCACTACTACAACACCCGTTGCCCAGTCACTGCTTGTAACTGGTGTAATGACCCCAGCTTTCTCAAGTTTGCCTAACTCCAGCTCGACTTTCGGGCGTAGAGCATATGGGACCCGACACGGTTTAGTGTACACTGGTTTTGCTCCCTCTACTAGTTCAACGTGTGCCTTACTCCCTTTAAGTAACCCAAGTTGTCCATCAAACAAATCCTGATGCTTACTGACTAGCCCATCCAACTGACAGTCATGTGATAGACACACGAACCCTGGCCCTGATCTAAACTTGATCTCGGTCCAGTCAAGTTTGATAGCTTTTAACCAGTCTCTGCCAAACAGTATGTGTCTATTGTCGGGGACAACATACAGCACCAAGTCTACATTATGCGAGTTATACTGCACATTCACCTTAAACATACATTTACATGGCACTGAATCAACTGTGAAACTGCGTAACACCTTGTTACTAGGCTGAAGTTGACAGTTTGCAAACTTTGACTGATACGCATCAACAGGGATCATCGAAATAGCAGACCCTGTGTCAAGCTCCATTGGCAATACAACGCTATTTACAGTTTGACACAAAATGATAGCAGATTTGTCTACATTCAACACACAATTGGTTTGACAATGCACATCTAGTACGTCGTACTCAGCTCGATTTGAAAAGTCATCAACTGTCACCGTATACACCGCTCGCTGTCGCTCACGCTCAGCCGGCTCAGCCGGCTCAGCCTCAGTGTATTTGTGTCTCTCACGTTTGCCTTGCATTCGACACACTTTGGCAAAGTGGTTCTCTCGTCCACAATTGTGGCATTTCTTGACAGAGGTTGGACATTGTTTCCGATCAAAGGCGTGTTCTCGGCCACAGAATTTGCACTTGGCCAGGCCCGGGACGATTCATCGAAATTCCGTGCTGCCCTGCCGCGGCGAAACCCTTTTGTCGGCCTTGACCTTCATCACCTTGTTTACAGTCGTCGAATCGTGCGTCTGCTGCTGTCCTCGGAACAGGTTCATGTTCTGACGCGCTGCCTCGTGGGCATCGTGACATCCATACACCAGTTGATCGCGCAAATTGTTCTCCTTTTCGTTGCCGAAATTGCACGTCTTCGTCAAATTACACAATCGCGCTATGTACGACGCACTCGTTTCGTCGTACAACTGCTTGCACGAGCGGAATTTGCACCGATCAATCAATTCGTTTGTTTTCGGGGCGAAGTAGTTGTCAAAGCTACTTTCACCGTCGGTACGTGTTCGCCTTCGATGTCATAATCGAACGAATTGAATATCGTCAGTAACTGTACACCACCAAGCGTAATCACCAACGCAATCTTCTCAGCTTCACTTAGCTGTAGCTCCTGTAGCCAGCAAATACATATTAAATTGCAGCTTGAAAGTTTACCAATTTTCCTTCGCGTTCGACCCAGCCAGGCAGAGTTTGTTATATGCGTTGTATATTCACATACACTACACGTATAACATACACGTGGTTCTTAGGGGTGGCACATAACTGATCTTTATTTGCAAACGCATGTATTACTACTCACGTAGTATGCTACTGAACATGTATCACTACACTACATGTAGTCCACGACACAGACATGCATATTTAACAGTCAATCAGTACCAAAACAAACAACTAGTTTACCTTATTCATGAGTCATGTATTAGTGCTACTTGTCGTTAAGCACTCTGGTTGTGACAGTGTGCGTGTGCGTGGTGTGTGTGTATGCATGCGTGCGTGCATGCGCGCGCGCGTGTGTGTACAATTAATCAAATGTCCTCATTCAAAACCATAATTTATTTTATCATAATATCAACTTCTTTTTTTCACGTGTAACCATATATTTGCAAAACAGCGAAAACTATCATCCTTTCACAGCACTATTGAAAACGACTATCAATCCTACTTCCGCCCCACACTATGCTATGCTAGATTTACCCGCACTGTAAGAGCTGAATTGTGATTAAAACAGTAAAATTTTGGTAGGGCAATGCTAATGGCAATGATGGATACAATTTCGTGACCCCAAAATGATGTACAACTGCCTGGTTTACGAAGCATTCAAATAAAATCCAAGTTTTATTCTCTAATACCATACAATAGTGTGTGAAATAAATATACAGTACCCAGAGTAATTGCTAGTACTCAACACATTTTAAAATAATAAGAACAGTCAATGTTAGTTAAATTTACCAATTATTATTGTTTTGATCAATTTACAAATTCTTATTAGTTTATGTAAACTATGAATATTAAACAACACAGAGAACTTGAAAGAATTAGGGTGATTACTAAAATATCTAGTCAGAAATCTATTTCTTTGGTCTCTTAAAGTGTCACATTGAAACAATACATGAAATTAATCCCAAATCACATTTCTATTGCACAAAGTACAATACCTTTCATTTCTATCAATATTGAAAAATCAATATGCAGTTTTGTGTTACCCAGACTAAATTGAGTAAATCTTAATCTCTCCGGTAACAATGTTAAGTATAGTTCAAACTCGAATACTTCTTTAAAACTGCTTCCTCGACTGATTTAGCCTATCACAAATCCGGTTCATTGGTGTCCAAATATGTAGTGTGTAAATAGTTTATGTAATATCCGTAGTCGATTTTATAAAACAAATACCTATTTTTATTCAAATCATCGAAAGAATTGACTTTAGTCGTTAGATCTGGTAAGAATCAAAATATTGCATATTCAAAATAGTAAACACTATGTGGATGAATGCTGGTCATGGGCGTCACCTAAATCCTCTAGCGGATCACATGACAAAGTTACGAAATTTCACCAAGGAAGAAAATTGTGATTTTTCAGCATTTCGATTTCACTTCATACTTGAACAAGCACCAATTTAATAGTTTGTCTGATGATTTCACAAAAAATATATATACGAAAGTTACACGAACGAGCTAGCATGTTGAAGAGGATACTAGGTAGGTTTGGCTTTTCGCAAAATTTTAAAATGAGACTAGCAAAAATCGAATAGATTAAGCACCGTTAAGTATTCTATAGGTAATACATTTATCATTGTGAAATACATTTGATGACCATGTTTGAATATATTCGTCACGAAGTTTGAATTTAAGACATTTACAGACAACTTAGTCATTTGTGATTGACGACATTAGGAAAGTGCCAAATATTTGAAGGACCACTTTCATATAAAATATTTTTAATTTTTTTTATCCTAGATAATAAATGATAACTTTGAATATTTTCCTTGTGCAAGCTTTATCCATAAATTAGCCATCCTTTGCTTAATTTGTATTACTAGTGGTGGTCTGCCTAGTTTGCCATATATCATACATTTAGAAGTAGATTTGCTGACATGTAATACCAGTCTACTTAATTTCAAGTGAAGTTTTTCAATGATGTCACAATTCTCATACCCCATACTTCACAACCATGTACCAATATTGGTACAACAATATGATCAAATATTTGAAGTATTATAACATTTGGAAGAAGTAATTGTCCTGACTTGTTAATCAAACAATATATAGCTTTCTATGCTTGCCCTATTGCCTTTGTTTAGCAAGAATAAACCTTCGAATATTATTCATATTGACACCAATATAAACATAGTCAAAACAAATTTTCAAACGTTTCTTCCTGGCGTTTTTTTCCTGGTTACCATGACAGAATATATATATATATATATATATATATATATATATATATATATATATATATATATATATATATATATATATATATATATATATATATATATATATATATATATATATATATATATATATATATATATATATATATATATATA
>BSQZ01000051.1:610000-657500 GCA_033239005.1 Lamellibrachia satsuma
ATTAACAAATCAGCCATTAACAATTGAAATTAACCCATGCCTGCTACACAGATTATTTTCGAAAGTGTAGACATATTTTATCTTACCATTCAATATTGATTATTGTATATTTATAGGACGGATTTGCGCCATTGCAATTGACAGCGTAAATGGACGTATGTTCTGGTGTGACAGGAACAAGAGGACCATCAGCCGTGCAAGAATTGATGGTTCCGATCAAGAAGACATCATTACTGGAAGCAAGTTAAACTTTACATGAAATGTTAACCATTAATTAAGGTTTCATCTCAATTACGTCTACATTAAAAAAATTACTGTGCAAAACGTAGTTATTAAAATATGCCATATATATATATATATATATATATATATATATATATATATATATATATATATATATATATATATATATATATATATATATATATATATATATATATATATATATATATATATATATATATATATATATATATATATATATATATATATATATATATATATATATATATTTATACAAATATATATATATATATATTTGTACATATATATATATATATATTTACATATATATATATATATATATATATATATATATATATATATATATATATATATATATATATATACATACACACACGTCATTATTCAATTATTCAAGCATACAGAGATGCTATTATTCAAGCATACAGAGATGATGAGGCACACGGTTGGATTTAGAATGTCGTTTATTTTTCTGTTAAGCTGTTCATTCCAATCACAATCACTAGCTGAACAGCCAATCAGCATGTTCCTTTTCTTTTTACTCAGTCGGAATACCGACTTTCCTTGCGCAATAATAATCGCATCATCCACACAAGTTCTAACACTCTTCCGACGTATCCCATATATGGTCTTAGATCGCAGCATTGAGGTCGTCTTGCATGGCATCTTGCATCGATCTCTTTTTATAATCTCTTTGTCATCTTGTTCTACTGTTGTCCCGCTTCCGCCATCGTTCTATGCATTATTTGGCAATCATGACACTATATTGTAGTGTCACTTCGTGTAGTTATCTTTGCTTTGTGCACAGTATTTTACACAAGACTATTCGTTTTTCAGTTTTGTTCAGGGTTTTGTCCAGTTTTGTGATCTCTATCAATCAACTTTCTATAATATGATATATTGTGTCGTCATGTAATGCATTAATATGCGTTTTGTGTATGGTATTTATAACTATTATTTGCCGAAGGAGAAACGTCTATCTCCGTCGGTCGGTCTACCTCAGTCAGTTAGGATATGAAACTATTGGGCGACTACATACATGCATACGCGCATGCACGTACACACAGAAATGTCTGCTGTAGTTGCCTCGTTGGGACTTGCGGTGCATCCAGAGGAAGACAAGTTATACATCACCAACTATGATCTCTTCAAAGTTGAAGTTGTTGGAACAGATGGAACAGACAGAACAACCTTGATCACTATTTCCGATCGAGCCAAAATACACGGAATAACTCTTCACATAAGTCAAAGGTAAACGACAATATTGTCGATACAAGTTTTCTTGTGATCAAATTAAATACATGTCATTTGTAAGTCTGCATGTGTGTGTGTGTGTGTGTGTGTGTGTGTGTGTGTGTGTGTGTGTGTGTGTGTGTGTGCGTGCGTGCGTGCGTGCGTGCGTGCGTGCGTGCGTGCGTGCGTGCGTGCGTGCGTGCGTGCGTGCGTGCGTGCGTGCGTGCGTGCGTGCGTGTGTTTGTGAATGTCTTCTGCTGTACTAATCGAGCATGTTACATTTGAGTGGATTAGATGCAGGATTTAAAGCGCCTCAAAATGACGTATAACTTATCATTGTGCTCATCATGTTCGAGTAGACACTCACAATTTGGCATGCCTACGTCGTGTGTCAATAAACTAGAACTCCCTACAGTTTCTGTAGATATATGTAACACATGCTTTTAAACTGTAAAATGGGAGATACTGCTTTAGGTGCTACCATAACATAAACAAATTCAGGAGTAACAATAAGTGCTGATATGAAAGTTTAAGAGCAGTGTGATATTGCCGCTTCACAGGGTAATCAAATCCTTGGGCTGATTAGGAGAAACATAACATAAGGAACCAGAGCTAATTATACCTGTGTATAAAGCAATAGCTAGGCCTCATTTAGAATGATGTATAACAAGATTGGAGACAGTAACATAAGAAGGATATATATATATATATATATATATATATATATATATATATATATATATATATATATATATATATATACGCTAGAACGAATACAGAGGAGAGCAACTAATTTTATTCCAGAACTGAGAGACCTTAGCTATGAAGAACGCCTGATAGCATATAGTTCAATATATATATATATATATATATATATATATATATATATATATATATATATATATATATATATATATATATATATATATATATATATATATATATATATATATATATATATATATAATATCTGATATATGTATATATAGTTATATAATTCGTTTTATTCTCTTCGTTGTATTCTTTCTAGCTTGTCTATGTCCTTCTTACGATATGGCATCCATGCTTATATACAATATTCCAAATGTAGTCTAACTATTGCTTTGTACATGGGTACAATTAGCTGTTTCTCCTTATACGTGATAGTTCTCCTAATTAGCCCTAGAATTTGATTAGAAGCAGCAATCCCACATTGCTCTGAAACTTTCATGTCAGCACTAAATGTTCCACCCAAGTCCTTTTCTTGTGAGGTTCTACCTAGTACAGCATCCCCCACTTTATATTCTTCCTTCATGTTTCCATGTCATATGTATATGCATTTACACTTCCCGAAATTGAATAACATTTGCCATTTTTTCTGACCATTTAACTAATTTATTTAGATCATCCTGTAAACTTTGTTTATCTGTATCATTAGTAACCTTTCTGGATAATTTTGTGTCATCTGCAACTTTCAGTACTTTGCTAGATAGATCATCTTCCAAAATCATATATATATATATATATATATATATATATATATATATATATATATATATATATATATATATATATATATATATATATATATATATGTATATTAAAAACCGTATAGGGCCTAATATTGATCCCTGTGGTACCCCACTCAAAACAGATTTCCAGTTTGAAATCTCACCATCTACTATTACTCTCTGTCTTCTGTGTGTAAACCACTTTCCTATCCAGTTAATCACATCATTACATATGCCATGGGCCTTTAGTTTAAGTAACAATCTTTCTCTGAAAAGGTTATAGATGCGTATGTTTAAATGCAAGGAGCATAGTAAATAAGAAAAATTAAACATTATGGTAGAAGATATTGACCCTCACATAATTGGTATAACTGAATCATGGGCCAACATAGATATAACGTATGCTGAATTAGGACTGACAGGATATGTAATGTTTAGGAAAGATCGAATAGGAAGAAGGGGCGGTGGAGTTATTTTATATGTTAAAGAATCTATTCAGGCTTATGAAATAAAACTAGAAAGGGAAGCAGATTGCGATGAAGCTGTTTGGTGCAAAATTGTTTCAGGAAATTCAAAATTAACTATTGGATTAGTTTACCGAAGTCCAAACATAAACGAAGAGGACAACACAAAAATAAAAAATGCTATAAAGGAAGTTAGTAAAGGGGAATGTATCATAATTGGAGATTTTAACCATGGACACATACAATGGAATTCTCTAGAGAGCACAGGGATTGAGGACCAACCATTTCTATTTTTAATCCAGGATAGCTTTCTTACTCAGCACGTACTAGAACCAACCAGGGGAGAAAATGTATTAGATATAGTTTTGTCATCACAAAAAGAATTAGTGGACAATGTAAAAATATTTGAACCATTGGGTAATAGTGACCATAATCAAATACATTTTGACATCAATGTAAAATCAGAAAGTAAAAATAAGAAAACGTACAAGAGAAACTTCCACAAAGGTAACTACAAAGATATGATAAAATACTTAGTAAAGCTAGATAGGAATAACATGCTGATGAATAAGACCGCAATTGAATGTTGGAATATTCTAAAATATGAAATTGAGAGTATCATCGATAAATTTGTTCCCTTCCAAAAACAAGGAAAACGGTGTAGAAAGAAACACTTGTCAAAAGAGGCTATTAGAAAAATAATGCTAAAACAAACTATGTGGAGGGTTTATTGGCGTACCAGGAAGGAAGAAGACTATGCAAAATACAAAGAGGCACTTAATGCAGCTACAACTGAAATCAGACAATCTAAAAGAAGCTATGAGCAAAAACTAGCATGTAACATAAAAAATGACAGCAAGAGTTTTTATGCATATGTCAGGAGTAAACAAAACGTACAAGACAAGGTTGGACCTCTAGAAGACAGTGCTGGAAATATAATATCACAGGGGTTTTTAATGGCGGAAGACCTAAATGGTTACTTCAGTTCAGTGTTTACCAAAGAAGATATTAGTTCATTACCAGTTGCTGATGCTAAATTTCAGCGGGCTAAATCTGACTATTTAGGTCCGTTAGTTGTAACTCCAGAATTGGTAGCTAAGAAAATAAAGGCAATGAAGGATAACAAATCACCGGGAGTGGATGGGATTCCTCCAAAATTACTAATGGAAACAGTAGAACAAATCAGTATACCACTTGCAAGAGTATTCAACTTGTCATTAAGAGGGTGTTGTTCCTTTTGAATGGAAAGAAGCAAACATCATACCATTATTTAAAAAGGGTTCGAGAAATAAGTCAGAGAATTACATACCAGTGAGTTTAACGTCAGTGATTTGTAAATTATTAGAAAGGTTAATTAAAGACCATATGGTGGACTTCCTCGTTAAGCATAAATTATTAAATTCATCTCAACATGGATTCCTTAAAGCGAGGTCATGCTTAACAAATATGTTATGTTTTTTGGAAGAAATCACTAAGTGGATAGACGTGGGATCGCCAGTAGATATTATCTACTTAGATTTTCAGAAAGCGTTTGACAAAGTGCCACATCAAAGATTACTGCTTAAATTAAAAGCCCATGGTATCGTTGATAGCATAACTGACTGGATAGAACAATGGCTGACTGACAGAAGACAACGAGTTGTAGTAGATGGAGAAGTTTCAAATTGGAAATCGGTTTTGATTGGGGTACCTCAAGGATCAGTATTAGGACCTATATTATTTTTAATTTATATCAATGACTTGGACGACAGTATAACAAGTAACGTACTGAAATTTGCGGATGACACAAAACTGTTTAGAAAGGTTAATACTGATGGTGATAAACAATATTTACAAAACGATCTAGACAGATTAGTGAAATGGTCTGATAAATGGCAGATGCTGTTCAATTTTGGGAAATGTAAATGCTTACATACAGGACATGGGAACTTGAATGTAAACTATAAAATGGGAGATACTGTTCTGGGTACTACTGTAAAAGAAAAGGACTTAGGAGTTACAATAAGCGCTGATATGAAAGTTTCAGAGCAGTGTGGTATTGCAGCTTCAAATGGTAATCAAATTCTTGGATTGATTAAAAGAAACATAACATACAAGGGAAAAAAGGTAATTATACCTCTTTATAAAACAATAGTTAGACCTCATTTAGAATACTGTATACAAGCATGGAGATCATATCGTAAGAAGGATATAGACACGCTTGAACGCATACAAAGGAGAGCAACTAAAATGATTCCAGAACTGAGAGACCTTAGTTATGAAGAACGCCTGAAAGAATGTGGTTTAACAACTTTAGAGACAAGGAGGTTAAGATGAGATCAGATTGAAGTTTTTAAGATATTGAATGGGTATGAAAATATTGATAGAAATATGTTTTTCTCACACAAGAAGGATAGCAGAACTAGAGGACATGAGGTAAAATTAGTAAAGGATCAATGTAGATTGGACATTAGGAAGCACTCGTTCTCACAGAGGACAATAAATGAATGGAACAAATTGTCTACATATTGTGTAACTGCTAGCACCGTGAATATGTTTAAAAACAAGGTTGACACATATCTCAGGAGGGCGGGTTTTAAGTAGATGAACATTGTTGGACTCTCGATAAGCCAATGGCTTCCTTTTCCACTTGCCATCTGGGCCTTTGGCTTGGATGGCAAATCTTGTTAAATCTTGTTACATCTTGATGTGGCACTTTATCGAAAGCTTTCTGAATATCTAAATAGACAATATCCACTGGTGACCCGTCATCTACCCACTTTGTAATTTCTTCCAAAAAACATAAGAGATTGGTTAAACATGACCTTGCTTTTAGGAACCCATGTTGAGATGTATTTATTAATTGATGTTTTACAAGGAATTCCACCATGTGGTCTCTATTTAATGTTTCGTGTAATTTACATGCAACTGATGTTAAACTCACTGGTCTGTAATTTTCTGGCTTGTTCCTTGATCCCTTCCTAAATAGCGACGTAATGTTTGCCTCTTTCCATTCTGAAGAAATCATTCCTTCTTCTAGTGACAAGTTAAACACTTTTGTAAGTGGTGTACTAATTTGCTCAACAATTTCCTTAATCAGTTTTGGTGGTATCCCATCAACTCCAGGTGATTTATTATCTTTCACCTTCTTAATTTTCTTTGTTATCATTTCAGGAGAGTTACAAATAACTGCCCTAAATGTTCTGATTTATTGCCCTCAAATTTAGTAAATGGAATTGAAAGTGAGCTGATATCTTCTGTGATAAAAACTTAGCTGAAATACTCATTCAGGACCTCTGCCATTTGAAACCCATCTGAAATTATTTTTCCACTGTTGTTTTCCAGTGGCCCGACCTTATCTCGAACTTTTTGTTTACCCCTTAGATAAGTATAGAAATTCTTGCTGTCATTTTTTATATTACCTGCCAATTTTTTTAAAGGTTCTTTTAGATTTTCTAATTTCAGTTGTAGCTAGGTTAAGTGCCTCTTTGTAGTTTGTGTAGTCGTCTACTTTTCCAATGTGTTTATATACCCTCCACAGCATCTGTTTGTGAGCAATTTTTCTAATAGCCTCTTTTGACAGGTGTTTCTTCGAGGGACTTTTCCCTTGTTTTTTAATGGAACAAATTTCTCAATAATGCCCTAAATCTCATATTTTAAACAAGTCCAGCATTCTGTTGCTGTCTTGTTCTTCAGCAAGTTATTCCAATCTATATTTGCTAGATATGTTCTCATCACCTTACATTTGCCTTTGTTGAAGTTCCTCTTCCATTGTTTTTATATGTATTCCCTGTTTTTACTTTTATAGTAAAATGGATTTGGTTATGGTCACTTGAACCCAAAGGTTCGTGTACTTTAACATTGTCAACTAATTCATTTTGAGAAGACAAAATTAAATCTAACAAATTCCCACCTCTGGTTGGTTCCAAGACATTTTGAGTAAGGAAACAATCCTCTCTAATGATTCCCATTGTATATGGCCATGGTTAAAATCACTCATTATAACACATTCCCCCTTACTCACCTCCCTTATCGCCTTTTGTAATTTTACATCTTCCTCTTGTCCTATGTTAGGACTACGATAAACTACTCCTATTGTTAATGTTGAGTTCCTATTTTACACCAAATTTCTTCCTCATAATCTGCTTCACTTTTCAGTGTTATTTCATATGCTTGGATATTTCTTTAATATATAAAATTACTCCACCTCCCCTTCTTTCTCGTCTCTCCTTCCTAAGCATTACATAGCCTGTCAGTGCTAACTCAGCATGCACTATATCTTTATTTGCTCATGATTCAGTGATGCCTATTACACGAGGATCAATATCTGCTACCATAATGTCTAACTCACTTTTTTAATTACTATGCTCCTGGCATTTAAGCATGCACATTTCTTTGGATGTGTATTTGTAGTAGTACTCCTTTGAGTTTTCTCTGTCAGTTCCCCAGCACATCTAGTTTAAATTATTTATGGTACCTATGCCCTCGTCGACAACTCTGACAAACTCACACCCAAGAACTGCAGCACCCTTCTCTGTCAGATGAAGTCTCTCTCTTTCCACAAAGTTTAACCACATGTCTACGAAGCCTACTAACTCCTCCATTCATACCTTTGGTATTTGGGTGATGATCTCCATCCTCCTACAATTCCTGTATTCCTCACCCCTGCCTCCCATTATTCGTAATATCCCCAACAATACAATCTGTCCAACTCGTGCCCCTTTAAGTGTCTTGATCAACCTCCTGTACGTACCAACGATGGCTGACGTTCCCTCCTTCTCGTTCCTGCCTTCTCTGCTGTATCCTCTATTTTTGCCCCTGGTAGGCATACTGTTATGTCATCTCCTCTGTTTAAACTTTTATCCAGTTGTTGCTCAGCCTCTTCTTTCGTTTCTTCACACAGGTCATCAACAAACAGCACATCTCGGGGTGGTGTTGTGGTGATGTTCTCTGCTATCACATCCATAATAATAATGAACAGCAGTTGGCTAACAGCTGAGCCCTGATGTAGGCCAACGCCAACCTCAAAGCTGGTTGTATGTCTTCACAGCAGTCTTACAATCTGTATACATATCCTGGTTGACTTTTACGTAGTCTTCCTCTGCTCCTTTTTTCTCAGTGCCCACCAGATCGAATCTCTGGGTACTCTGTTGTATGCCTTCTCCAGATCTACAAACACCAGATGAAGTTCTTTTTGCTGCTCCAGGTACTTTTCTTGCGTCATCCGAAGAGCAAATATGGGTTCTACTGTTGATTTTCCTGGTTGAAATCCGTATTATATGTGGCTGATGTCTACTTTTCCCTTAATCCGTTTTCCACCACTCGTTCGTACAATTTCATACCATGGCACATGAGCATGTGTTATGTAGCTGGTGGCATTCCCTCTTGAAAGGCTTTATTCATGGTTTAGGATAACGTGTCTGGAGATACCTTGTCTCCAATCCTCAAGGACTCCGTTGGGATCTTGTCTGGTCCGCATGACTTATTGTTCTTCATCTTCCGCAGACCTTTCTAGATTTATTCAATGGTAATTTCTGGAACTGGGCCCTCCACTGCTGGTGTTGATTCAATGAGCTCCTGTTGACGGGCTCCTGCGGGTCTGTGACTATTTGCTTTTTGGCGTCCATGATGTAGATGTTGTCTCCTATGTCCAGTGTTCTCCAGCGTCTCCTCTTGGCTAACTTGTACCCTCTCCCGACTCCAACTTCTTGTACAAGTCCTCGTACGCGTTTTGTTTGCCATTACTACTGCTACCATTGATTTAACACATAATTACTCATGTTTATGGGATGCCGAATCACCCCTAGATGCATTTCATTACCACTTTCACTACTGTTATCATCGTCACAATAATTCCAACCATAATCAATCAACGTAATATCTAACGACGCTGTCAAATGGGCTTGCCAACTCCGAATCACCAGATGCTTGATATCAGCCATTTTGAATGATGAATTCTGCTTTGCAAAGAACTATTTTATGAAAATAAAGAGAGAAGTCATAAAAACAAAGCCACCAGAAAGACCAATATCGATATGATAAAGCCATGGTATAATGCAAAAAATAAAAAATGTTCAGCTAGTCGACAAATCATAACGTCAAGCGACATTTGGTTTATTAGGACAGCAGCGTTTTATAATGTGTAATTTATTTTACATTAAAACTGCATTTGTTACGCGTTCTATAGGATTCTGCTCAAGTAGTTGTGATATTGTTAATTGTTATGGTTTCACTGTGGTGCTGCTGGAAATTGAGAGAGAATGCTTATTCAACAGACTGATGTTTTACGCTACTGGAAATGCTGTGCACAAAGCAGGTCTGGATGGCAACGAACACGTGACGATTGCATTGACACAAACACTTTGGATACTCGGCGTTGTTCTTGATCCTATCAACAAGCAAATATGCTGGACACATCATAGTGAGTGGTTTACCATTTACCATTTGTGCGCAACTGGCCCTTCTGAGATATTTGTAAGTTTTGTGTTTCATGTCCATATTCATATATATCCCAAGTTATATATATATATATATATATATATATATATATATATATATATATATATATATATATATATATATATATATATATATATATATATATATGGTATATTCCGGTCATTTCTCTTGTTGACTGAGGGTTGATATGTTAACCAGCGCGTCCGACACGCCAGCGCGTCCGACAAGCAGCATGGCGAAATCCTATAGGCAAGTATAGGAATAGGCGTGTACAAATATATTTTCATTGGGCGAGCGAATATTTCCAGACACCGACACTCGTGACGTAGGGTTATCTAACAGTATTACGCGGCCCATGAAACTGAGATGTTGCTTGTTCAACGAGGTCCTTAATAAACCACTGGCGTGATATTGTTACTGTGTAGTTGCTAATGGTAATGCTTTTGTACTTCTCATATGTGCATTGACCCAAAACCATGAGCTTTGTTTCCCATCAATATATATATATATATATATATATATATATATATATATATATATATATATATATATATATATATATATATATATATATATATATATATATATATATATATATATATATATATTGAGTGACGAGGCAGGGCACTGTGATCGCAAAGTTGGCCGAGACATTTGAGTTCATCTCGAATGGTTCTAAACAACAGGACAAATCGCTGGCAGTGATGGAAAAACCATCCTTCCGAAATGGAAAGCTTTTTCGCTGACGGACGTGAAGTCTCCGCCGAGGAGATCAACACCTTCCTCGGCAAAATTGACTGAAATACTGTTATAACGTAGCCATAACACTGATAGCGAGAACCACACCCACCATAATATTTAGTGTTGTTAGACTAATTTCAAGCTGCATAACCAGTGATTGGTCTCATCTCGCATTATAAGATTTCAGTGATACAGGTTTAGTGATGGAAAGCCATCCTTCCGAAATGATATAAAGTGATAGACCTGTACTTATAGTATTATAGACATATGCCATTACCATTATCGTCTTATGGTATTATACAATCAATAGGCCCACATAAACAATATCACATGCTAAATGGCATGACATCGTTTGCCTATTCAGTATGTTTCATCCTGCATTATTGTAGAATTTACTTAGTAAATCTTCTTCTATTACATTGCACTCTGTGTTGTACTTGGATGATTTTGATATATACTGCATTTCCTTTTGTAAAGTTGTTTTTTATGTGCGCAGATATATATACATTAGGGTTATATGTTATTCATCTTAACGTACATTGCATATTAAAAATGTTTGGCCCCATACTTCATTATAAGAATTTAAGTGTTACAGGTTTAAGTAACACCCATTTTGTTCAATCTGTTTACATTATTACTTTACTTATGTTTAGAACATCTGTTCAACTGCTGTGACCAGACGCCAGATCAAATAAGATCCTTTACTTACATTACTCCATTTTGATATTTACTCCAATTGTGGTGCACTATATCAATCTATCCACTAACTATGTCACAAAATGTACATGATAGTTTATCGGAACACAGAATACTAGTACATTTTGGTGGGTCACCTTCAAACAACCTGAATCACATTCTCAGTAATTCAGATGACAATAATGAAGACATGGCTATGCTAGTGCCCTCGCTATACATAGATGCTCAAAAACTAAATGATGCTCTTGCTTTTACTAAAGGTAATTTTACCGTTTTCAGCTGAAATATTCAAAGCATTAATACAAAGTTCAATTACCTCTCTCCACTTCTACTGGACTGCAATATGTCTACACGAAAGCTGGCTCTCAGAGAATTCAGACTTATCTCAATATCATATTCCTAATTATAATATCATTCCTCACGGTAAAAACTGTTCAGGTCATGGCTGCTTAATTATTTCTTGATATTTATCACAATACGGTAATACATACATACCTCCAAAACTGAACAACACGGACATAGTTATATCAATATATGAATTGGCACCTATCCTGTCAACATTAGGAAAGGAAAGTTCAGAAAAAATACTAGTTGGAGATGTTTACCTTGATGTGCTGAAAGTGAATGATAGGCAACAAATTGGGGGTTATTTTGATATCTTCTGTACAAACGGTTTTTACTCTACCGACTCACTTTTCTTCCAATAATTGTACACTTATCGATCAGATATACTGTAAGCTTTCAACTGCCACTAGAGCTTGTACAGCTGCAGCTATACTAATGAGTAATATATCAGATCATCCACCATTTTTCACAAGCTTTAACAAATTACAATCCAAACAAAGTACACTCAAACATATGAAACTTAGCACAAACAATGAAAGGTCTACTTTAAATTACTGTGAATCTGTACATCAGTCGAGCATTATGGAAACACTCAATCAGAATATTCACTCAGATCAAAACATTAATTACGAAATAATTTAAAGCATACTCACTCAGTTGTACGTAAATCACTTTCCAGTTAAAACAGTAATAAGTATAAACATAAAAAGTTCAGCTGTATAACAGCAAGAATTATTAAATCAATTAGATATAAAGACAAACAATATAGGAAATTAAAGCAGACTCCACAAAATGATACCTCTTACAATAACGTATCGGTCAATCTCTGTGTATATAAAAAAAAGAAACGCCAAAAAAAGATCTACTACGGAAACCTATTTGGTCAATTCAAATCAAATGCGAGGAAAACATGGGACACCATTAAACAATTTATAAATAAAAACTACACCAAATTAAAATGTCCAAATCACTTTTATTTAAATGGATTGTCTGTTACCGATACCACGCAGGTAGCACACAAGTTTAACGAGTTCTTTGTAAATATTGGCAGTAAACTGACACATACAATTTCCAGCACAAATACACAAAAAACTGTTACCAGTTATTTAAAAAACAAGTCTGTCTCAACGTTTAATTTCAAACCAGTAACTGAAGATATTGTAATGCAAATTATCAAGGATTTTGATCCAAAGAGACGTGCAGGTCATAACTCAATTTTGATCCAAAGAGACGTGCAGGTCATAACTCAATTTTGATCCAAAGAGACGTGCAGGTCATAACTCAATTTTGATCCAAAGAGACGTGCAGGTCATAACTCAATTTTGATCCAAAAAGATGTGCAGGTCATAACTAAATTTTTATCCAAAGAGACGTGCAGGTCATAACTCAATTTCAAAAGTTTTACTAAAAAGAGTTAATTCACTAATTTATAAACCATTGTCTCTCATTATTAACCAATCCCTAAACACAGAAATATGTTCCCCAAAATAATTTTTTTTATTCCTATATAAAAAAGATGATAAAACCTTGCTCAGTAACTACAGACCCGTTTCATTACTCTCTTCCATCTCCAAAGTCGTTGAAAAAATTTAATACGATCAAATATTTGAACATCTAACTATAAACGAAATATTTTACAAACGTCAGTACGGGTTTAGGAAATCATATTCCACGGAAACGGCTACACTTGAACTAACTGACAAACTTTTTCAAAACTTAGACAACAGAAAAATCCCCATATAAATTTTCTTAGATTTGTCAAAAGCCTTTGATACCACAGATCACAATATTTTATTCAAAAAGCTTGAACATTACGGAATAAATGGGACTCCGCTAATTTGGGTAATGAATTACCTTACCGAAAGACGTCAATCTGTCCAATGATATAATAATGATATAATGTCTGACACATTAACTGTCTCAACAGGGTTAATACTAATTCATTCTGCTAGCAATAAATTCAAGGCGATACTATATGCTGATGATACCACTTTTGTCGGACCACTCTGTTCTTTCAAATGCAATACTAATAGTAATGTGCAAGACTATAATACTACCAGCGATGACATTAACACTGAACTGAACTATATCAGTGAATGGTTATCTGTAAACAAACTTTCCCTAAACACAAGTGAAACTAAATACATATCATTCCATTTTCCACAACGTAGTATTTCAGAGATACAATTAACGGTGCAAATAGACGGTCAAACCATTCAGTGTATACGCAAATAAAATATCACGAACTTTCTGAGTCATGAATGTACTAAAGCACTTCCTACCGGAATACACATTAAAGACATGATTTTTTTAATTGTGCCACACTTCAAACGTGGGGTTTTGATAAGAGTAGATTATCCAAACTACACAAACACAGGGGTTAACTGTCTCAACAGGTGTCCCACAGGGGTTAACTGTCTCAACAGGTGTCCCACAGTGGTTAACTGTCTCAACAGGTGTCCCACAGGGGTTAACTGCCTCAACAGGTGTCCCACAGGGGTTAACTGCCTCAACAGGTGTCCCACAGGGGTTAACTGTCTCAACAGGTGTCCCACAGTGGTTAACTGTCTCAACAGGTGTCCCACAGTGGTTAACTGTCTCAGCAGGTGTCCCAGAGGGGTTAACTGCCTCAACAGGTGTCCCACAGGGGTTAACTGTCTCAACAGGTGTCCCACAGGGGTTAACTGCCTCAACAGGTGTCCCACAGGGGTTAACTGTCTCAACAGGTGTCCCACAGGGGTTAACTGTCTCAACAGGTGTCCCACAGTGGTTAACTGTCTCAACAGGTGTCCCACAGGGGTTAACTGTCTCAACAGGTGTCCCACAGGGGTTTACTGCCTCAACAGGTGTCACACAGGGGTTAACTGTCTCAACAGGTGTCACACAGGGGTTAACTGTCTCAACAGGTGTCCCACAGGGGTTAACTGTCTCAACAGGTGTCCCACAGGGGCTAACTGTCTCAACAGGTGTCCCACAGGGGTTAACTGTCTCAACAGGTGTCCCACAGGGGTTAACTGTCTCAACAGGTGTCCCACAGGGGTTAACTGTGTCAACAGGTGTCACACAGGGGTTAACTGTCTCAACAGGTGTCCCACAGGGGTTAACTGCCTCAACAGGTGTCCCACAGGGGTTAACTGCCTCAACAGGTGTCCCACAGGGGTTAACTGTCTCAACAGGTGTCCCACAGGGGTTAAACTGTCTCAACAGGTGTCCCACAGGGGTTAATCTCACCAAATCGCTATGCCATATAGTCATACTTCAAGAGCCAGGAAATGTATTAGATACCACTTACCAGCTTTACTTAGAAAAATGCCACCATGCATTGTTGATAAAATTTATACGCATAATCTTTACGGATTTTCTACATACACCAAGCAATGCCTACTAACACTTTACAAAAATTCCTGCACAAACGCTAACTGCTACATATGCACTTAGACTACAAATGATCACCATGTCCTGTCTTCCGATAAACTGTGACAATAAACTTTGACATTTACGTACTACAAGCCTTAGGACATGTATACTCACGGAAAACAACCATTGTAGGTGGTTCTCAAGCTAGCGGCATATTTTATATTTGTCAGGCCTAAGTGAGAATCTCCTGGCAGTTGTTCTATGTTTAAGAAAAATATCGTATGCATTTATATCTGTCGAATAAAGAAATTCCAGTATATATATATATATATATATATATATATATATATATATATATATATATATATATATATATATATATATATTGGATTTGTTTTCTATTTTGCAGGAAATAAAGTCATAGAATGTTCTGACTTCGACGGCCTGAACCGCAGAGAAATTATTCAAACGACCGGCAAACCAGACTACATTGACATTAAAGAAGAAATCATTGTATGGAGCCAAAGGAGTCCATCCAGGTACAGCCTACATATGTTTAGTTTCTTAAATTGTTTCATTTAGCTCAATCAACTGGTTATGGTTAGTATTAGGGTGTGGCTTATATATAGGGTGTGGGCTACAGTTAGCATTAGAATTAACGAATCCTAACCGGTTGGTTAAGTTAACGTTTTCAGCGTCTGATGAATAGGTCACAGTGAAACTTTTATGAAAGTCGGATAGGTAGTTTTCGTGATATTGAATTATATATATATATTAAAATTTTTTAATTTGTATATATAATGGTATACTTTTTGTTGCGTATGTGTTTGCGGTGGACGAAACTGCTACTAGCAAAATATTACATAACACATTATTGAACATTTCTCAGGATAATTAATTCTCATAATCATACAATTCTTTTTTCATAACCCAAAATGTTATACACCTGCATAAACGTTTTCCAATCTTGTCAAGGTGGCTTCATCATTACTAATGACGAAGACATCCTGGTAGGGTAGTGTCATTGTAGACGTGTGGAAGTTCGTAGTTCCCTCATCTCGGGAAAAAAGAGAAAAACGGACAAGAACTTCAGAAGCCAGGTCATCATACCATACGTGAGAAGAGTAGGTGTCACAGAGAAGGTCGATCGGGTACTGAAGAAGTATGGTGTGACCACAACGATGTGTCCCCACACAACCTTAAACGCTTGTTGATACATCAAAAGGACACGGTAGAACCTGACAAACAGGGCGGGTTAGTGTACCAAATCCCGTGGAAGAGTTGTGGCGCAGCCTATATAGAGGACACACTGATTGTCCAAGACCAGAGTACCTGTTGTCAGCGTTCTTATGAGATCAAAAGTTACGATCCAGTTTTTTTACAGTCAAATAAGTTTTCAGAACGTGAACTATGAATAGTTTGCAAATGTCACGGAAGTCAAGGTTATTTTATCCACCCGAGTGTGGACACGCTCTGCCGCTGTCACTAACCGATATCCCAGCTATGTGCAAATAGCAACGCTTGGAGGGGAGATGCGCACCACCAAGTTGATATTTTGCCCACAGAAATGCCACGAACACATAACGACAGAGCAACATACTGGATCAGTCGGGGTACGGATCAACAATGACCTCGACCGACAGATATCAGTGGGACATTCTAGGACTGGCTGTAGTTAGATTGACAGTTTTTGGAGACACAACAACAGAGAAAGGACACAAACTGTGGGGCAGCGGAGATGAATCCAAACACCAAAATGGGGTAGCATTCCTCGTGAAAACACCAACATTCTCCAAGTATATGCTCCAACTCCAGAGTACGACGAAGATGTGTTCGAAGCCTTCTACAAAGAGTTGGAGAACACCATCAAGAAAGCTCCAATGAAAGAAATGCAGGCTGCTTTGCCATAGGAGAAACCACTGATAGAGGGATATGACTTGAATTCGCAAGTAGTCGCAACATTACCTTGGCAAACACAAGACAAACATAAGAACAATTCCCAGGGACTGGCATAGGCAGCGGCCATGACATGGTTATAGCAACATTGAAACTCAAGCTGAAGAAGATGCATCACCAGAGCAGCCCACGTCTTCGATGTGACATCGAGAAACCGAGGGACCCAGAAATTGCTAATATTTTTGAGGTTAGAATAGGAAAATTCGCAGCTCTAAACCTTTACGAAGAAGACATAAACGTCCTCACTGATAGCATCAAGGGAGTTGTACAAGAACAGCAATATAATGCTTCAATCGCAAAGAAGAAGAAAAATCCAACCGTGGATTACCAACAACATCTTTGATCTTGGCGATCTAGGGAGAAAAATGAATAATTACTCCACAATTACCCCACCTCTGAAACAGATAAAACATTACCGCACTGTCAATCGCACCATCACAACGGAGATGAGCAAAAAGCAAAAGAAGAATTGATCTCAGAGCAACGTGATGAGAAAGGCACAAAAGAGGGTAAAAGCAAGAACGCCTTTGATACACTGAAGAAGTTGACAAGAAAACAACAACATAAGACAACACTTATTGAAGAAAAAGGTTCCCTGCTAAACGATAACGTGGTCGCTCTTAGACGATAGACCGAGTAATGCCAATAGCTATACAATTACGAACTGAAACCAGTATACTGGAAAATAAAACCAGCAGTGTTGATGAAACAGGCGACATGCAATTGCCAGTGATGAAAGAAGAAGTAGAGGAGGTGTGAAATTATAGAAGTCTACACTGTGACAGAGAATCTGGAAAACAAAGGAATGACCCAGAGAATGTGTCAATCTCAAATTGAGCATAGAAAAACATCTGCTTCACCAAAAAGACATGATCCACAATTTCATTGACTTTATAAAGGCGTTTGACCGTATCTGGCACGAAGGTTTGTGGCAAGTCATGAGAAAACACAACATCGACAACGATCTGATATATGCCAACTCAAGCAGAGCTGTACTTCTAAACAGCCAATTTGGAACTCTTTTCAGGACAACTGTAGGAGTTCGTCGGGGTGCCCACTCTCACCTGTTCCCTTCAAGATATTCCTCGAGAACATCATGCAGGCGACCCTCAAAGATTTCAACATCACCGTACCTATTGGTGGAAGGCTAATTTGTAATCTTCGTTTTGCGGACGAAATTGACATCGTAGGACGTAGCGAGAACGAACTTCAAGACCTCACTACCAGACTTGAAGAAAAAGCAACAGCTTATGGGATGGAAATCAGCTCAGAGAAAAGCAAGGTACTTGTCAACAGTACCAACCAGAAAACCTCCATTGACATCACAATGAACGGCCAGAAGGAAGTAGACTCTTTCATATAGCTTAGGTCCACCTTAAGCAAAAATGGCACTTCAACAAAGGAAAGACGACACCAGCTTCCAAACCAAGCTTATGCACTATAGAGCACTCACTTTATCCATCCTCCTCAGCGGATGCTACAGCTGGACTCTGACAGCAGAAGCAGAGAGACGCGAACAAACATTTAGTGTACTGAACACAAAACTAAACACAAAAACAAATGAATATGTGAGACAACATGTAGATTTCCTTGCTGGAAAGCAAGAACCCTTGTTGGCAATAGTGAAACCACTTAAGCTCTCCTGGGTTGGCCACATCACTCGACAAAACGCCATTGCAAAAAACATCCTTCAAGACATCGTGGAGGGCAAGAGAAGATGGGGCCGCCAGAAAAAAAACTGGCTAGACAACATACATTCAGTCGGTCGGTCGGTCGTTCGGTCGGTCAATGTGAGTTTATTTGGTTACTCATTTACAATGTTGTTACAGGTATGGTCATAAATAATTTGATTTAGTGAATCATGAGATTCTCTGGAAACCCCAACATATTTTAGCCACTTTTGGAAAAAAGTATTTATATCGTACTAAAATTGGTAGATGACACAAAAGTGTTAATACTGATGGTGATAAACAACATTACAAAATGATCTAGACAGATTAGTGAAATGGGCTGAGAAATGGCAGATGTTATTCAATTTGGGGAAAGGTAAATGCCTACATACAGGACATGGGAACTTGGATGTAAACTATAAAATGGGAGATGCTGTTCTGGGTACTACTATAAAAGAAAAGGACTTAGTGGTTACAATAAGTGCTGATATAAAAGTTTCAGAGCAGTGTGATATTGCAGTTTCAAAGGATAATCAAATCCTTGGGTTGATTAGGAGAAACATAACTTACAAGGATAAAAAGCTAATCATACCTCTGCATAAAGCAATAGTTAGACCTCATTTAGTATACTGTATACAAGCGTGGAGACCATATCGTAAGAAGGATATAGATACCCTTGAACGCATACAAAGGAGAGTAACTAAAATGATTCCAGAACTTAGAGACCTTAGTTATGAAGAACGCCTAAAAGAATGTGGTTTAACAACTCTAGAGACAAGGAGGTTAAGAGGAGATCAGTTTGAAGTTTTTAAGATATTGAATGGGTATGAAAATATTGATAGAAATATGTTTTTTTCTCTCTCAAGAAAGATAGCAGAACTAGAGGACATGAGGTAAAGTTAGTAAATAATCAGTGTAGGTTGGATATTAGGAAGTACTCATTCTCACACGGGACAGTAAATGAATGGAACAAATTATCTACGGGTTGTATAACCTCGAGCAGCGTAAATATGTTTAAAAACAAGTTGGACACATATCTCAGGAGGGCGGATTACACGTAGATGAACACTGATGGACTTTCGATAAGCCGATGGCTTCCTTGTCCACTTGTCATCTGGGCCTTTTGTTTGGATGGCAAATCTTGTTAAATATTGCCCAATTGTGCACACTGTGAAGATTATGATGGACATTTCGATCATTAGATTGCGATGTATTTAATGAACATCTTAGTGAAACGCATTTTGAAAACACTCGTGAAAATCTATGATGGACTCCGTTTTATGATGTTTTATCCTTATGAGCTCTTTGTCTCAGTGAAACGCTCCCCTGACTATAAGAACGCAAGAAAGATGTAGTGAATGTACCATGTGGAGGAGCGGGAACAAACGGTCACAGTCCACCATCAACAGGTCCGCCCTCACAGACCAACCACCTAGAACAATAGACTGGGGAGGATTAAACGGGATAAACAAGGTGTCCCGCAAAAGGAGAAAACGCTTAATGAAGTGATATGGATACCGAAAACAGCAGCGATCAACCGAGATGATTGAACTACGAATTTTCACACTTCTACGATGGCGTCATCCTACCAGGATGTCATCGCCGCTACCACTGATGAAGCCACCTTGATAATATTGGTGAAAGTTCACAAAGACAAATAAAACTGGGATTTGAAAAACAATTATAATCATTAAATAATATGTGTTTTCTATTTTCAGTGTTAATATCGCTCTTTTGAATGGTGCAATGATCCGAAAGATCGAACCACTTAAAGCATTTCAAGGGCCTCCCGGTATTGCCCTATTGCTTGGTGGATGCAGATTAGATGACTGCGGAAGTAAGTCAGAAGAATGTCGTCATATGACCGCTTTCATATCTACATTATATGTGGTTGTCTTACAATAAAATACACTGACACCAGCTTTTACATATCGGCATACAATAAATATAAATGCATTAATCAGGATAAATTATCTAAGCAATAATTGTAAAAAAAAAAAAACAGGTGTAAATGAACGTGTTAGAAGAAATGAATTCATCTTACACAATGATTAGCGGCCACCTTTGGGCTACTGAATCCAGGTAAATATTTGTTATATATTATTTAAGAATAATACAAAATTAACCTTATTTTACGTTCACAGATATACACTTTTACAATATGTCTTAAATTAATTAGAATAATTTTCTGGAATTTAAGGTACAATGACAAATCTCCTTATTACATTTTATTGTTCGTTCGTCTTGTTTCAGAATCGTTTCGCAAAAAAAATCGACGTATCTTGCATCCAGTATTATATGCTAGCTTGCGTTTGTGCAAATGTAGCATTTTTTGTTTTGATGAAACCACTGGATAAACAATTGCATTATTTTTCACTGGCGCAGTCGAAATTCAATGAAAAATGGCCGCATTTAGTTACTCACACTTTCACAAGTTACCCGATGTAACTATCGAAGTCAGTTCATTCGACAACAGCAACAAACCTATGCACTGTTCCATATACACAAATATATATATAGTTAGCAAAAATAGAAATATTTCAATAGTTTTGTTTAAAAAAGTAAAAGTAAATACCACTGTAATCAAGGTCCAGTTGTTTCAGTAAATGTGGTAGTTTGTTTTGCTATACTTCAGCGTTCTGCTACCTCACAAACATGTAATCTAAACAACCGGATCATCGTAGTGTCATTAAAAAACAACATTATGTAATAGTGTCATTAAAACCGTTAATTGTATTGGTGTTTTAGTATTGTCTCACCCAGTGCTGGACCCGCCTGTCGAGAAGGAAGTGTCAGTTCGATTAACTGACGCGAACAATGAGACATGTTTGGCGCTAAGAGACACAGACTACTACACGTTTGATGCGACCGCCAGTCAGTGGTTGCCACAGGCACAGCATGAGTGTTGGATGTCTGGACTTGTCATCAAGAAATGTGTACCGGACAAACAGAAGTCATTCACTGTCACAATCACGGGACATCACCTCGAGTGCTCCTATTCCCATTTCACTGTGGGGATGAGGCACACGAAATCATCAGAATGTGAGTTCACTGGGAGGTACTGTAAATGGAGTGGTGCTGTCGAGTCTGGAGGACTGACCACGTGTGTCGCTGGGTGTCTATGTGAAGGAGACGACTGTGACCACGTCACCATTCACATTCCGAAGTTGTACGCAGAATGGCAAATTTGTGAAATCGTTGTTAAATAAACGAACATTCCTTTAACTTAATTTACGAATTTAGTCCGGGTTATCCGTTTCAAATATTGTTACATATTGATATTAACGATACGGCATTTATATTATTTTGATTGCAATACGTTACCTGTTTCGTTATATTGAAAGCGTTTTAGCAAAAAAATACGCATGTTGAATGAGTTGGGTAAGTAAATATGTTGATTATTGCATTCGTTAAATCAAAACAGATAATCCATTATTCTACAATCAGTTGGCAATTTAGATGTTTACATTTAGTGCATTTCTGTTATTCTGATTGCAATGTGTTATTCAGTTTCATTATATTGAACATGTTTTATGAAACATGCATGTTGGATGAGATCGGATTGATTGTTGCAGTTGATATTCATCACATTCACACATGACAATACGTTCTACTACAAAAGTGGATGATTTCAGGGAGGTAGCTGTGGAGTCACTTTCTGGGAGGTAGCTTGGGAGTTACTTTCAGGGAGGTAGCTGGAGAGTTACTTTCAGGGAAGTAACTGTGGAGCTACTTTTCAGGAGGTAGCTGGGGAGTTATTTTCAAGGAGGTGGCTGGGGAGTTACTTTCAGGGAGGTAGCTGGGGAGTTACTTTCAGGGAGGTAGCTGTGGAGTTACTTTTCAGGAGGTAGTTGGGGAGTTACTTTCAAGGAGGTGGCTGGGGAGATACTTTCAAGAAGGTAGCTCGGAAGTTACTTTCATGGAGGTAGCTGGGAAGTTACTTTCAAGGAGGTAGCTGGTGAGTTACTTTAAAGGAGGTAGCTGGGGAGTTACTTTCAGGGTGGTAGCTGGGGGAGAGGGGGAGGGAGTGATAATTACATAAGGGAAATACAGGAAAAGGGGAAGTTTGAATGGATGGGTAGAAGAAAGTGGAGAGAAGTGGCAATGATTAAGTGACATCAGATGGAAGGAAAGGCAGGGGTGGAGGGTGAGAGTGAATAAGAGAGGGAGAGACCTAGCGGAAGATGAAAGGAGGGAGTAGAGGATGACAATGAGGAACGTTTTGATGGAGAGGGATGCATGGCGGATGGGAAGGAGGGTGTGAGGGAAATTGTACAGGGAGGCAGAGAGGATGATAAGACAATGTGGACGAAGGGACGGAGGCAGGGAATGAAAGCGGGAGGAAGCATTAGTATTAGGGAGAGAGCAGGGAGGATAAATATTGTGAGGGTCAGGGAGGAAGGATAAGTCATGGGAACTGAAAAAATTGCATTGATGGGAGGGAGGATGGCTGTTGTGGAGAAAGAGAGGGAGAGGGAGGGGAAGAGGAGAGCGAGAGCAGAGTGACGTGTGTGTGTGTGTGTGTGTGTGTTTGTGTGTGTGTGTTTGTGTGTGTTTGTGTGTGTGTTTGTGTGTGTGTGTTTGTGTGTGTGTGTGTGTGTGTGTGTGTGTGTGTGTGTGTGTGTGTGTGTGTGTGTGTGTGTGTGTGTGTGTGTGTGTGTGTGTGTGTGTGTGTGTGTGTGTGTGTGTGTGTGTGTGTGTGTGTGTGTGTGTGTGTGTGTGTGTGTGTGTGTGTGTGTGTGTGTGTGTGTGTGTGTGTGTGTGTGTGTGTTTGTGTGTGTGTGTGTGTGTGTGTGTGTGTGTGTGTGTGTGTGTGTTTGTGTGTGTGTGTGTGTGATAGAAATAAGGGGATGGGGGTAGGGTAGAAGTGGAGTGAATGGAGATGACGGGGTGTCGGAGGGAGGGGATGAAGAGGGAAGTGAGGGTGAGACGAGGAATGGAGAGCTGAGGCGTCATGGAATGGGAACGGTAAAAGATAGAAAGGACGGCAGAATGGAAGAATGGCGATAGTGATGCAGGGAGGGGAAATGGATGGGAAGGGAGGGAGCGAAAAGGGAAGGAGAGGGAAGGAAGGGAGGGAGGAGGGAGGGAGGAGGGAGGGAGAGAGGGAGGGAATGTGATGGGGAGGGGAGAGCCAAATACGGATTGACCTATGTGTGGGAGATAGAAATGGAGGATAGAGGGAGGGTGGAAGTGAAGTGACTGGAGACGTCGGGGAACGAACGGGGAAGTAGGGAAGGGACAAGGAATGGAGAGCTAAGGCGTCGTGGAATGGGAAGGGTAAAGGATAAAGGAATGGCAGAATGGAAGCATGGCGACAGTGACGCAGGGAGGGGGAAAAGGATGGGAAGGGAGGGAGAGGGAGGAAGGGGTGAAGGGGAAGGAGGGAGGTAGTGAGGCATGAAGCGAGGTAGGGAGATAGAGGGGGAGGGGAGGGAAGGAAGGAGAGAGGGAAGTAGGCAGGGAGGGAGGGAGGATGGAGGAAGTCAGAGGGAGGAGTGAGTGAGCGAGGGAGTTAGAGAGGGCGGGGGAGCGAGAGAGAGAGAGAGAGGGCGTGTGGGTGGTTGCTAGTGTCTTATTATCCTATTGTTAAGGTTATTTCACGCATTGTGTTGTGTGTAGAACGTATTTCTATTGGCACAGTGATCCACAGTGTGTGCGTGTGTTTACATGCTGCTTTGACACAGTACATAATGCGTGTACATTGATCACACTACGAAACACAAATAAAACGTGTTAATACGCTGTTGTTATAGAACACTTTCACCCGTATAATGTCTGACGAATCATAGATGTATTCATTTGTGGGCCACCGTACCACAGCGCTTAGAACTTCAAGAGCATCGGTATTCAAATAAACTTGCTGGCATTTCTAAAATTCGGCAACTACTTTCTTTGCACATTGTCCCAGTCCTGCAGCTGTATACATGAAAATAATGTAATAGACAGTGGTGGATATATGTGACAGAGTAGAGTTTGACCAGTAATTGCAACGTGATTGAATACTGAGTTGGTGTTGGAATATCAAAGTGTTTTGATAGAACGTAAGGATGTAAAAACTGATATCCATCCTCAATCCAATTGTTTCGTCAAACAAATATAATATATACGACGTCACGCTAGATCGTTTGTCCAAATGTGTTGTTTAGCTTTGATGAATTCATCGAACCTACTATTAAATTACTTTTGACTGATTGCGGCCAACATTAGGCGAAAAGGGTAAACGTGATGCAGTATTCCATCAGGCAAATCACACTTTCGCAATGTATGCGATCTAATGATCAAATTCATGGGTTCGACGAGTTTTACAAAAGAACACACTCTTTTTCTTAACCGACTGCGCATAGTTAACCTAGTCTCCACTACCACTGATTGCTCACATCACATCATAGCGCTCTGCAGAGCAAATATATATTATATTATATTATCATATTATGTATGCTGTTACAGTCATATTACTATAGTAAAATCACGGCAATACACAATGTACTCGTCTTAGCTTAGCACACAGCGATTTGACAGTGACAGTCGATGGAAGTGTGCAATTCTAGTTGCTGCGTATTATCTACATATTATCTACATATGTGTATTACGCGAAACATGACACTGTTTTCGCGTTTTATAGCTCAGTTAACTGTATGCGTTTGTTTGTTCAAACAGCACGTTGCATTCTAATTATAAGCGTTGACTTAGCAATGATTTGACACAACTGTGCGTGTGCGTGTTCGTGTGCGTGTGCGTGTGCGGGTGGGTGGGTGTGTGTGTGCGTGTGCGGGTGCGGGTGCGTGTGCGTGTGCGTGTGCGTGTGCGTGATAATATACATGGCATACATTGTAAGTGTGATATTGGTTTAAAGTGAATACACACCGACTTCCATTGGTTGAATGATTGACATATTGAATTTTATGGTGACCCCTAGCGATCACCAGTGTACTAATGACGGAGGTCATTTTATTTTATTAGCCAATCAACAAAGAGCAGGTGTGTGTGCCGTGACCCCCACAATGGCGTGTTGTTATGTTGAAATAATCACAGCATATTACACATGCCAACCTCTATTTAAGTATGCATGCGACCAAACAAAAATGCCTGTATGCGCGCACACACACCGATTTTGGGCGCATATATACTTACTAATTACGGTTGGCGAATTCCTACAGTAAGAGTGCACCAGTATAGCGATATGACTATAATTTGCTACGTCGCCTAACGGTCTGAGAGAAACTAACTCCGTGTGACGCTTAAGTTTTCCGCCAAAGTACTGTTCAACCTATCGTTTACATCGTTCGCGTGGTTTTGCTGATACAATTGTGGTCACAGTGCTTCGTTTGTGTTTAATTATCGGTAAGTGGTCAGTGTTGCCTTCCGACCCTAATGGCAGCTGTTCAAGAAACTCACGCCAATAAAACTTGTGTTGAAACTCACTTTGGTCAAGTCGCGCTGATCATTCGAAGCCATTCTCCGGCACAAGTAGTCAGCCAAGTATCCGCTGGGTAGCGCCATCGTCACATCGAACATAGCAAACTCACATAGTGGCGATATTGGAGGTGAACTTTTATCAATTTATACGATGCAATTCGAATTAACTTTAAACTTTGATTATGTTGACACAACTGTCAGACTGAGAGGTTAAATCAGGCAAAACATGTTTAGTGTAGCATCTCGATAGCAAGCGAGAGTCGGATAAGCGAGACTATCCTCGGCCTCGCCTCGCAAGAACGGGACTGTGTCCGACAGCACCTGCCGAATGTCCGTTAACTGACAGAACAAACGAAACTAAATCTGAACTGAAATATTGTATATCGCCATCATAAATCAATCAGATAAGTGATGCTAATCGTCATGTTAATCATTAGTTATGTTTTTGTGCGTGTGCGTGTGCGTGTGCGTGTGTTTTCATTCTAACAACATTTTCAGTTTAATATATTATACTTTAGTTACAACACAACAAATTTTGACCAACGTTCGTATTTATTGTATCACATTCTAGCAAATCATGTAGACTAGCTGCAAATATAATAATATATCATTAAATGTATACACATACTTAAATTAAGAACACATATAATCATTTATGTGTGGGCGTGTGAGAGATACTTTGTAAATAAATATTTATTCAAACACCTGTGTTAGTATCTTTTGTATATGTATATAATTTGTTAATATATATATATATATATATATATATATATATATATATATATATATATATCGACACAAACACGCACGCTCACACGCACCCACTCATAAATAATTATATGTGTTATTATTAATTTAACTATTTTTTGTTCCATAAATATACCCATACGTAAATACTTTCAATATGTTCCCCTAGCTTTATTTAATCAACAGGAAATGTTGAATATTTTTTACTGACCAATACCTTGAAGACTTTACTATATTTTTCTGTATGAAGCTTACACAATCATAGCCAATTATTCATGACTTCCTACAGCACTGTGAAACTGGCACTGTCGAGATCAACATATGCTATCATGTTTAAATGGAACTGTTCTTCTTGCAGCTACGTTTTAACATTTCACCCCAAGTACGTGTTTCACTGTCGAACAGTGAAAAGTGGGGTCTTTCTTTACAGCATAAATCGAGATGCTAGCAATAAAATTTCTCATGCGCAAAAGCAAGCAAACCATATTTTCCGGATAAATGATTTGACCGGCATACGCCATTGTCCACTGCTTCAAATACGATTCTTCCGTCAAGTGCTTCTGTCTGTCGCCTTATCTTGCATCGTATTCTAAACTCTACTCCCTGTTTATTTATTGGCGTTTACCAACTGGTGGTATTAAATGGCTAATCTGCAAACAAAAACGAATATCTCCTTTTCATACACCCAATTGACCTTTCCATTCACTCCAAATATTTTATAGTATTTAATATAATATACATTAAATAATGTACACGATACGACTTGGTATAGTACAAGTGAACGCCTTGCCACCAACTCAGAAGATGTGGCGATGTAGTGAATGGAGAATTTACAATGTTTCAATTTTATGGTTAGTATATCTGAGAAATTGCATCAATTATCATGGCTGAGAGAATTGGTGCTGCTGCTTCGTGCTCCCTTGTCCTGTATTTCGTGTTATCATTCACCTAACTTAGCAAACTTGCCAAGACTATTTAACTTAAATGGGGGCCGATTATTCGGCTTTTCCTTGCTTGGGCGGCAATTCTTTGACTAGTAAGAGACAACATAATCGGAGACTCTATGGGTAAAAAATCTTTACTGGCATTTTCCATCCGTACTTGTCCATGAGGTAGATCTTGAAGCGAGCATTCACCCTTTTCCCACACCTGCAACCAGGCCATAATGAGGGTAGTTATTCGAACTACACACAACAGAGAGACAAGACAGACAAACAGACAAACAGAAAGACATACATATAGAAAGGCAGGCAGGCATGCAGATTGGCACGTGTGCAGGCAGACGGGCACGCACGCACACACAAATATATATATATATATATATATATATATATATATATATATATATATATATATATATATATATATATATATATATATATATATATATATATATATATATATATATATATATATATATATATATATATATATATATATATATATATATATATATATATATATATATATATATATATATTCAGACAGACAGACTGACAGTGAGAGACAAAGAAAGAGGCGTACACTCAAAATGAAGGTATAGATGTTTTCAAATGATATCACAAAGGGTAGTGACGCTGGACTCACCTCTGTTCTAGGTCTGACCCAGGCTTTGGTAAGTGTGGCGTATGTAACGTAAACACGTCGGGAAGTACAACGAAGTTGAATCTGAAACAAATCGCTGAGTGAGAACCTACACATAACAGTTGACATCATGTTCATACCAGACCAATGACTTGCGAAGTACAATGAAGTTGAATCTGAAACAAGTGACTGAATGAGAACCTACACATAACAGTTGACATCATGTTCATACCAGACCAATGACTTGCGAAGTACAATGAAGTTGAATCTGAAACAAGTGGCTGAGTGAGAACCTACACATAACAGTTTGCGTAATGTTCATACCAGACCAATGACTTGAGAAGCAAACGTGTGTTAATGGACTGGTCTTGGCATGATGGCGTTGGTGGTATTGCGAAAGGAACGATAAAGCACATGCAAAGAACTACCTTCAACAATCACTGACAGCAGCATTTTAATTAACATAGAGCTCTACAGCGGAATGAACAAAGTTTCGGGAACGGAGGCTGATATTCGCTGAGCACTACAAGATGCAAAGATGAAGTGGCACCAAGGTCAACCCTTTTGCAAACAACACATGAAAGAACAAATAAAGCTGGTCCAATCTTGACATGTATCGACTGTCTGAAAACATATTTGAAACTGGAGCCTGGAACGCTGAAAACTACAATGAGGGATAGAGATGTCTGGAGACAGGTGGTTGGAGCCGACCTTTAGAGCTCGTCCATAGTGGCCGACATGAGGGAGTGGTGAATACCAACACTGTGGTGGTTTCATTACATAGAGTGAGAAATGGCAAGAATACGACAAATCGGCTAGTAAAAATGCTACACAAAAAATGTTCAGGAATCCACATTCACCAAGTGAATAAATCGAATGTATTTCCAAATATGTTACTCTCATTGCAGAATTTGTTTAGTAACATCATATCAAATATAGGCTACTGAGTTTTCATAGATTAATGGTTTGATCAGTCATTGGTCAATTGTATAAGATCCAATATGTGTGATAGGATAACATGTTGAAATACCCACCCCATGGCAAAGAGTTCAGCTAGCTGCGACTCCTTGTTAAAGAACCGACCGACGTATTCCGGCCAGTATTTACACGATAAAGCCTTCTCCACGACAACGTATGGTTCGAAGTACTCGGCCCAATCGACCTGGGTAAGTAAACATTGACATAATTGTAAACAATTATTGACGGTTCTGCATTATACAAGATATGATGGTGGTGATCGTGGTGATGATGACGGTGGTGATAATGATGATGATAGTAGTAGTGATGTTGGTGGTGGTAGTGATGATGATGATTATTATAGAGGGAAAGTAAGTCTCGTGACCTAGTTTTAGTTCCAGAGTCCACTGGCGACCTTGGCTGTGTTATGCCTGTGTGAAGAATATAATCATATTTTGTTTTTGAGTGTAGTCACATAAATGACACCAAACGGTGTAATTTTGTTCTGGTTTCAGACCGATGAAAATGTGTGTGAGAAGCTCTATATATTTTTTTTTCACGGTAATCGTTTGAGAGTTATTTACAACTGAATACCATGTATTATCGCTCGCGCTCTGCCATCATAGCAAAATCTATATGCATAGCAACCCTATTTGTTTCACTCAAAAAAGTCCGTTGGGGGCATGAGCTTTGTGGGCTTATGTGCTCTTAGACACCTTGTTAGGCATAAATATGTAAAGATTTTTTTCGACTATATTAATATATGAAGCGAGATCCGATATTGAAATAATTATTTCAGGGACAGTTAATTGGGAAATTACATTTCTGACTCTTCAAGGTTGTCTGACATAGTTGTTCCTTCTGATCAACAAACATTGTGATTAGAATAAGTATGTATATTTATAGGTTCTTCTGATTGTAGAAATGTTAAGTATTTCACTGTGTCATCATTTAGATACTATTAAAATTTATACTGAAACATTTGTATTACATGAATTACGAAGTTTCTGCTGTGACTGTATCTGATGGGTTATATCTACAGATGGAGACCACCATTATTAGAGTCCACAGTATATTACAGCATGAAAGACAGCGAAAAGAAAATAATTAAATATATAGTTTCAATGCTGTTTACTGTAAATTATGTAACGCAACCATTTGTCCAATCTCAAGTCTACCATATGTCCAATCTCGAATCCACCCTCTGTCCAGTCTCCAGTCTACCAACTCGAGTCTGTCCAATCTCGAGTCTGTCGTCTGCCCAATCTCAAGTCAAATCTCGAGCATACCATCTATCCAATATCAAGTCAACAATCAGTCCAATCGAAAGTCCACCATCTGTCCAATCTCGAGCGCACCGTCTATCCAATCTTGAGTCCACCATCTGTCCAATCTCGAGTCCACCATCTGTCCGATGCTTCATGTTGTCAATCCAGTCCATTTTTATTCTATCTCTTCGGTTTTATTGCACCTCTCTGGTTTTCTTTTCAATTGACGGTATTGGGGAGTATATTAGTGTGTGTGTGTGTGTGTGTGTGTGTGTGTGTGTGTGTGTGTGTGTGTGTGTGTGTGCGTGCGTGCGTGCGTGCGTGCGTGCGTGCGTGCGTGCGTGCTTGCGCGCGCGCGTGCGTGTGTACGACGCAGGTGTTTAAAAGGGTCAATGGAGATAGCGATAATTAACGATTATATAGAAAACTGTCTGAACAATGGCAATTGTTATCAATTTTGGGGAAATGTAACTGCTTAGCTTAGCAGACTTGTTGAATCGTATTACAAATAGTTAACTCCACTAGTACTTGAACTGAGAAAGCGTCGACTCACGTAGTACGGCTTTGTTGCGGTGGCCCAGCGAGGGTAGTCAGTCTGCGCCTGGGTCGCCGTCGCTTCCTCTTTGCCAGAGTCTGTTCTGAAACTGGACACATACAGATATTTGAATGTAGCGGTCGGACAACAGTTAGACTACCGAAAGTAGTGCCTAAAAATACGCTATTTAGCTGATTTTATTTGCCATGAAGTAACTGTATTCAGCCAGCAAGGTTGGATAGTTCGAAATGTCGCACCTTTGGCAGTGAGATGTTGCCGTATGTAGCGGATTCGAAGACGCGTTGGTATATTGGTGGAGACATTCCCAAAACACCGGTAGGCGTATAAATATTTTTTTTAAATGCCAATTTTGAGGGTAGGCGCGTGTGCGCCATGAGCTGGATGTACAGGTATGTGACTTTGGCAAAACGTGCTCAGTGTATCGGTGACATGATGCCGGTGGCTGTGAATATTTTTCAGAATGTTTGATGGTCTAGTTTTCTTATAACCAGCCAAGCCATGATGCACTTTGGTCTGATCTCTATCATTGCAAAACAAAATGTGCAGTGGTTATATTGCGTGGTATCCAGTCCTCGGGACCGCTCTAAGTGGCTTCACTTCCCTTGAAAAAATCTACCTCGGAGCACTTGTCAAGCTATGGTGATTGAATGCAACTTACTGGAACGGTCGAATGGTTTTATCTTTCTTCCACAACTTACTGGAATGGTCGAATGGTTTTATCTTTCTTCCACAACTTACTGGAATGGTCGTATGGTTTTATCTTTCTTCCACAACTTACTGGAACGGTCGTATGGTTTTATCTTTCTTCCACAACTTACTGGAATGGTCGTATGGTTTTATCTTTCTTCCACAACTTACTGGAACGGTCGTATGGTTTTATCTTTCTTCCACAACTTACTGGAACGGTCGTATGGTTTTATCTTTCTTCCACAACTTACTGGAACGGTCGTATGGATTTATCTTTCTTCCACAACTTACTGGAACGGTCGTATGGTTTTATCTTTCTTCCACAACTTACTGGAACGGTCGTATGGTTTTATCTCTCTTCCACAACTTACTGGAATGGTCGTATGGTTTTATCTTTCTTCCACAACTTACTGGAACGGTCGAATGGTTTTATCTTTCTTCCACAACTTACTGGAACGGTCGAATGGTTTTATCTTTCTTCCACAACTTACTGGAATGGTCGTATGGTTTTATCTTTCTTCCACAACTTACTGGAACGGTCGTATGGTTTTATCTTTCTTCCACAACTTACTGGAACGGTCGTATGCTTTTATCTTTCTTCCACAACTTACTGGAACGGTCGAATGGTTTTATCTTTCTTCCACAACTTACTGGAACGGTCGTGTGGTTTTATCTTTCTTCCACAACTTACTGGAACGGTCGTATGGTTTTATCTTTCTTCCACAACTTACTGGAACGGTCGAATGGTTTTATCTTTCTTCCACAACTTACTGGAACGGTCGTATGCTTTTATCTTTCTTCCACAACTTACTGGAACGGTCGAATGGTTTTATCTTTCTTCCACAACTTACTGGAACGGTCGTGTGGTTTTATCTTTCTTCCACAACTTACTGGAATGGTCGTATGGTTTTATATTTCTTCCACAACGTATTGGAACGGTCGTATGGTTTTATCTTTCTTCCACAACTTACTGGAACGGTCGTATGGTTTTATCTTTCTTCCACAACTTCAGTAGATCGACTTTGTTTTTTGGGAACTTGATGTTTTCTGTGAGAGCCTCGAAGACCGCCACAACTAGAGCCTACAGACACAACATATATGTTTTCTGTGAGAGCCTCGAAGACCGCCACAACTAGAGCCTACAGACAAAACATATATGTTTTCTGTGAGAGCCTCGAAGACCGCCACAACTAGAGCCTACAGACAAAACATACATGGTACGAATTTAGTGCTGTGTAATGGCTTTCACGGAATACAAGTAAACATAAATCGTAGGATATCACACAGAATTCGGCCGCATTATGTTATGCCTTGGTATTATGGTACGCCTTTTAAATGTGTATGGTAGCAGATCAAGAAATGATACACGCTCTCTTCTGTTAAATATTGATTCGTTTACATATGTTCATGTATCGTAGATATGTTAAGTATCTTATAAACACCTAATTTACCGAAGTCAAAACATCAACAAAGAGGAAGACAAAAACAACAGAACGCACTTAGATAAGCCAATGTGGGTTTTAATGGGATATTCTAACCATGGGCACATCATATAGACCCCGTGAGAGAGTTCAGGCGTAAACGTTTATATTTCTATTGAAGAATAGTGTTCATATTCAGCATTTTGTGGAATAAACAATGGGTAGATATCTGTTAGACATAGTTTTATCATCCCGGTATGAATTAATTCATATTGTAAAAGTACCCAGTAAATAAAAAAAAACAATTATCAATAAGTATAATAAACAACGTAGAAACTCCTAAATATAGATGCGATTATATAAAACATTATTTAGCAGGCAGGTTTGAATACAATGGACACCGCGTAATAGAATCACTGTGAACCAAAGCAATGTGTTGCCATTAAGCGGCTAATTCACATTTTGATACAGCTGGAATAGGGAATCATTCCACCTCAGCCAATATATTTTATTCTACTCTACCATAAGGAAACGGGAAGCAGTAGCACGTACCGTTTTGCCCTGTAAGTATCCTTTTGAAATGTAATCTTGGAGATGGATGTCGAGTCCAGGCATCGGTTCGAAGTCTATGTCGCTGAGGAACACGTATTTTGTTTCAGCGTTCTCCAAGGCAATGTTCCTCAGAAAATTCACCGGGAAAAATGGCTGCAACAGGACATCGACATTGTATTTGAAACTCACTCCTCGTTCTTTCCGTTTCAGAATCATTTCGCGAAAAATCGAACCTTGGTAGGACCCGCTACGACATGCTATCTCGTCTGTGCAGGTGTGTTAAGTTTTGATGAATTCACAGGCAAACCATTAAATTAAGTTCAGTCCGAAATCGACTGAGCAAAACGTGGTCCGGATATATGTGTGTGTGTGTGTGTGTGTGTGTGTGTGTGCGTGCGTGCGTGCGTGCGTGCGTGCGTGCGTGCGTGCGTGCGTGCGTGCGTGCGTGCGTGCGTGCGTGCGTGCGTGCGTATACTATGACATAAAGCTATTCACAATTTTGCAAGATAACCGATCCAACGATCAAACTAAATTATATCGATTGTTGTAACAAAATGATAAACTGTTTTATTAAAACAACTGTGTGTGTGTGTGTTATATATATATATATATATATATATATATATATATATATATATATATATATATATATATATATATATATATATATATGACATAGACTATTAATACACTACGTCAGCCATGATCCGTGAAGGAATGTGAAGCGATGAAGGAGCTTTAACCACAACACATAAAACTGCTTGTATGTTAGCAGCGACTACTCGTCATTAGAGTTTCATGTATCGGCATATTATGTTACAGTTGTTTACTGCCCATGGTTTGTAATCGATGTCGTGTCAAAGATTAGGTGTGGCTACTATTTGTGGATCGTGTTGCAAGTGAGACGAACGACAAGACACACGGGGGACACTCTAGACTACTGGTTCAATCATTGGCATTTTGTGTCCATCTGGTGGTGCAGTACGTTCTTAATATTTAGGACATTTTGCGACCGAATATTAACTGTGTTCGTCAGTCCTTCCCCTTCCTACTTGTTTGATTCCGTTGAACCTCTGCATTACACCGTACTTCAATGTTTTGTTTTCATAAACCCTTGGATCAATATGCAACCACTCCACACTAGAGAAACCTTAAAGTTAAATGTGCAAGTGAAGATTTCCTTTGTACAACGACAGCGGTCAGTGTCATGACTGTACGCACAGTTTATCATACATAGCTATCAAATAACGGACACATTCAATCCACTCGTCTGTCCTACCAAACCACGGCACATAGCCGTGCACTTCCATTATTTGCACTTACCCCCTCCTCGCCGACAAGATGTAGAGCAATGTTCTTGCGCGGCGCCAGGAGAGACTGTATCTTTCTCGTGTACCAGAACACGGAAGTAGCCTTCTCCACGTAAACCGACACAGAAATAGGACCTAGAAGTAATCAATGTTAATCATTGATACTGAAACACATGAAGAACAGTATTGTGTAAAATAATGTTATAAGTAAGTAAATATGTAAGTAATGCACTGTCCTTAGCGAATATCATATCTTTATTGGAGTATCAGTACCCACTTTCTGGAAGTCGTTATCATTAGCCATGTCATGGATGCTACCTTGCTCATTACGTAAATGCCTGCATAACATCAATATTATTACTTAATGTGCTGCATTAATGCCAAAACTGCCTTTCCCAGTAATACAGTTTGGGATACTTTACTTCTCCTGGCAAAGACAAAAGGCAGAAGGGATCAGCGGCTTTTCATGAGGAGGGTGTGGCAGGGGTCTCAACCTCCCATCTCCAACCTACTTTGGAGGCCAACTTCTCACTTCCTATAATTTTTGAGAGTCCACCTCACACTTCCCGTCAATCCAACCTCCCACCTATTCTTGAGGCCAACCTCCCACCTATTCTTGAGGCCAACCTCCCACCTATTCTTGAGGCCAACCTCCCACCTGACATAAATGTTTTAGTACCAACCGCCCATCACCCACTTCTTGCCACACCCACCCCACCCCCATTAATGTCTCTTCCGAAAGACACAGGCCAAGCATACGCTCTAAAACAATTTTTTTCACTATTTCCACCGCTTCTTGCTACGCTCAAAACCTTATAAAGACAAACAATCAACTCAATGGCATATCGAATAAATTAATGACTTTGCAGAAACTCCCTAGATGTGTACTGATTAAATATTAAGAGTAATGTTTCTAATTACTTGCGTGAATCGTCAAACAAAAAAGGCTAAAACCTATTCAGAAATGTTGGAGAAATGATTGGTAACACCGTGTAACACCGAGATGCCAGAAGGCAGATAGTGTTATTACAAAAACAAACAAGACTGGAAACGATGAAGAATGGAATTGGAGCAGATGGCGAGGGACAGCACAGGTCCACATCAATTATGCCACATACCAGTGCACACAGAAACAGAATTCAGTCTCATAAATTGATAGCAGTATGAATATGTATCAAAGATGTCTAATCACTTACCAGACCAGCGCATAGCGAGGTTATACAACTTGTCGTAACGTTCTGACGTCATCTGCGTGACGAGAGTGATGTCATTGTCGTTGACAAGATCGTCTTTACCAAGCACATGAAGGTGCACGGTACGTTGCATTCGGCTGGCCTTGTAGTATTCCGCACACTCGTCTTTCATGCGGCCTAGATATCAAATGGCATATTGTATGGATACCATTTTGCCTTACGTGTTTGTTCGACTTTGGTTATTCAAGTATGTTGTATTAGCTATGTATACTATTGAGTTACATCATTAGTTATTTACCATTAAATAAGAAAATATAGTATGCTTAATACAGTTAAACTAGTCTTAAGCGATCGCTCAATGGATGGTCGAAAAGTGGTATCTTGATACCTTTTGTATCTTAACATGTGGGTTCATAAAACATGTGATCTCGTAATACAGGTTGTGTCTTAATATAGGTGGTACTTCGGGCGAAGTTGACTGTGGCCGTTAATATCAGGTGGTATATTGACGCAGGTGGTCGCTTGAGCAGGTTTGACTGTATTTCACTTATTACTAAACATATATATATATATATATATATATATATATATATATATATATATATATATATATATATATATATATATATATATATATATATATATATATATCACATTTGTTGAACAAACTATATGAAATGTCATGTCTTGCTACTATGCCACACACGTTATTATGATTGTAGGCCTACTTACCGTAACCTTTCAGTTTACTATTTTCAACTAAAGGCATCGCAGGCATCTTTTTTGTTGTCATGGGTTTATGTGTGGTCGGTTTACGCGTTGTCGATTTATGTGTTGTTGTCGGTTTTTTCGTTGTCATTTTCTTTGTTGTTGGTTTTTTCGTTGTTACTTTCATCGGTAGTTCTTTTTTATCTGGTGAAAGAAAACTCTCATATCAACAGATACACATTATAATTAGCCAACATGTGGTCATAGTAGTATACAGAGACGAAATATGATTGAGCCTTTCAACAAACAAGACACAAAGGTCACCACGTAGTTTTTAAATACCGAGCAACGTAACGGAGAACATCTGAAAGGCTATAGTGATTAATTTTTAAATACCGAGCAACGTAACGGAGAACATCTGAAAGGCTATAGTAATTAATTTTTAAATACAGAGAAACGTAACGGAGAACATTTGAAAGGCTATAGTAATTAATTTTTAAATACCGAGCAACGTAACGGAGAACACCTGAAAGCCTATAGTGATTAATTTTTAAATACCGAGCAACGTAACGGAGAACATCTGAAAGGCTATAGTAATTAATTTTTAAATACCGAGCAACGTAACGGAGAACACCTGAAAGCCTATAGTGATTATTTTTAAAATACCGAGCAACGTAACGGAGAACATCTGAAAGGCTATAGTGATTAATTTGAGGTAGCCGAACGCTGAGTATACCCCAGTAGATTCGCGCATGAGTAATAAACATGTGTTATACCCATTTTGCAAACAGGGTGATGTGGGGCAAACACACACATGGGGCAGTTCTGCACCTCTTCGTGTTTACGACCATACACTCCAAAGGTCAATGTCAACAATAAATTTCATTCTAGTTTCTTTTATCAAATGTATTGATGAATGAAAGTAACAGGACCTATATTAATCAATACTATTCGTGTTTGCTCTTGCTTAGTATAGAGTTGATGTCTCTGAATTTCAAACTTTAATTAATTCAATAAGGCCCTCGAGTATTACATACCAATACAATATATTTCCTCACATACATAAATGGTCTGGATGCTAATTAGAAAACATAGTTAGGAATTACCACCACTTCACTATCTACTATTGACATAATCCTCACGTCAAGCAGATTATGTTTGGTTTATCCTTGTGTGTTCTGTTTTATTTTTATTACAGTGGGCAATACATTAACTTGCAAATACTTAGCTAATATACTAGGAAATAACTATTTGTCAGAAGTCAGCAATTAATGATAATTAATTAAACAGTTTGTCCGCGCGAATATGATGTAGATAATGTTAATATATTTATAAAGTACTTTTTTACTAGTCACATTGCGCTAGTAATTTGGTATCAACGATGTATGTACCGTACACGGTCCTGTCACATGCTCATGTTTGTTACGCACGTATCAGTACCAACATGTTTAAAGCTCATATGTTGAATGTCGAAAGCCGCCTTTGGTCACTTTATAAATGTCGCAGCTTGTTGACAAGGTACGAATGTACGTGTCACTGTGCTGGGTGAACGAAAGACCATTCGTTGCCATGTTTCCGTATGATATGTTAATAATAATAATAATATGAATTTATATAGCGCCTGAATCCAAGGTAGATTCGTGTAGAATCGTGTTTAACTGTGTTAGGCATCAGCACTGTTTACGTGGTCTCCCAGTTCGTCTCGGCTCTGGCGCCACTGCTGTCGTGTCTTGGTTTTTATTCAGTTATCCTTTCAATTATTTTTCTTCTTCTTTTTCTTCTATTTTTCCTTCTTTTTCTTCGTCTCCTTAGTCTTCTTCTTCATCTGCGTCTCTGCTGTTTCCGTTCTATCGAACACCAAGCAGTGACACATCTTGACTAGACTACTCGATCACCAGCAACACAAGGAACTCGTTCAACTCGGGAGTCTACTTGATTATCCTTAAGTATGTATCATTTGTAATGTAATAATTGATATGTAGGTAGCGCATATGGAAAATAATTACCATTACTTCCAATTTACTTATATTTTTCATTAGACTTTTTATTTGGCATAGTGTTGTTTACTGACCAAAATATTCTAACAACACACCAAGGTACTGAAAACGTAATCAATATTAAGATATTAAGTAACACACACACGCACGCACGCACGCACGCACGCACGCACGCACGCACGCACGCACGCACGCACGCACGCACACACACACACACACACACACACACACACATATATAAACAATTGATAAAGAACGTAAATGTAACCACTTGATTTCATTTGATGCTGTCCATAGCAGTATTTTCGAGAAGGTTTGTGGACGAAAAGAAGGGGCAAAGATTGATTAATCAAGAGTCATTATGAAGAAGCCTTCCGTTAGCAGATTTTCGTTCTGTTACGTGACATATTATCTATCCGATACATAGAAATGCTAATAATTAACAACCTATTAAGTATAGGAAATACGTGTCATTATTTTTTTAGATTATATCTGGTTTTTTTTTTGTACTTTGAGAAACATTTTCGTAAATGTACACGTGTTGCTACTGGACACAACTCATACAAATACAGAGTTATACACCACAGATCTCAGAGACAATCAGACAGAGGTGAGTCCAATTTGCAGTTCACTGTTTCAACAGTAGCACAGTTGCGAGAGAGCTGGTTACTTGGTGACCAAAGAGCATGGACAAAGAAGACCGGGGAAATAGTTTCTTCTGAATTCTGGATAACAAATACTTAATTTGAATAAGTTATATAGAACACATACCAATAGAGAATTATCATGAAGAACTTATATGCGACGCGTTCTCTGGACGACTTGACGATGATGATAAATGTGATTATTATGGTGATTATTATGACTATAATGATGATGATGATTAGCAAACGAACGAACCATGGAACTATTAGAAACACGATGTTGTCATTAGGTAATCGGTAGCTGGCTTGTAGGTATTTAAAAAAGAATGAAAGAAACCAAGAATTATAGATGAGGGGAAACATGCCTATATGGTTTTATGGGTACCTTTCCTGCGGGACGTTTGCAATGCAGCCCCAGCTTGGCCTGTCTTAGAGTGCCCGGGTAAGGAGAGGGATCGGCTATCGGACTTTGGTAGTTGATAGTCTTTGTTGAGTCGTTGGTCGTAGTAGCTGTGGTAGCAGTACCTGCTGTTGTCTATGTTGATGATGTTGTTTCTGCTGTTGTTGCTGTTGTCTTTGTTGTTGTAGTTATTCTTCTTCGTGTACTGCTCATTTTGTATTGTTTTTAATTGGTGTGAATTGTTGGTTTCGTGTCTACTGTAGTAGTTACTGTTGTTGTTGTTGTTCGTGGTAGTGTACTGTTTAATAGAACCGCTCCTGTAGGCGTAGTTATTAGCGTTATAAGTATCGTCTCCTCTTCCATTGTAGATTATCTTTGTCTTGTTGCCGTCGTACATATTGTCAACCTTTTTATTTTTGTCGTCATTTTCGTAACCTTCGTCGTCTTCGTTTTCACCATCGTCGTCGTTGTCGTTATCATTGTCGTCGTCGTTGTCGTCGTCGTCGTCTGTATTATCATCGTCCTTGCTAACACCGGCGTAGCTGTTGTTGTTGTCGTCGTTGTTATTATTGTTGTTGCTATTGTTGTCGTTGTTGTTGTCGCTGTCGTTGTCTTTGTCATTGTTGTCGCCGTCGCTGACGTTAGTGTCGTTGTCGCTATCGTTGTCGCTGTCGCTGTCACTGTCACTGTCACTGTCGCTGTCACTGTCGCTGTCGTCGTGGTCGATGTCGTTGTAGCCCCGCAGTCAAGCTGCGGTGCTCCGGGCGCGTGGTGTATCCCCCGTCAATCCGTCTCCAAGAGAAGACTGCTCGACGTGGTCGGCTATCGCAATCTCTTGGAGAGACTTCACCTGAGAGTTTAATGGATCTATCATCTTGTCGCGTTGTCCCAGAACGCGACGAACGGAGTGGTGATTGCTATTTACGCTCTCGTTGTTTAGGCCTAGCATTAGACGAGTAATACCCTCTACCATTGCCCGAACTCTCTCCTTTCGAGATTCCTGAAAGAGCTGCAGCCCCTCCGGTATCATATCGTTATCTTCCTGAGTATAATGGTCATGCACCTTCGGTTCAATGCTTTTTGTTCCGTCGTCATCATAAATAACTGTTCCATGGCGGCTGGTGACATTCGCCCACGCTTCACGACGTTTCCTGTCTGTGGTAATATCTTCGGAGGACAGCGGCGGTCGTAGGAACCAGTTCTCCTCGTCATATGGACGGGCTTCTACCGCTGCCGGCCCCAGCATCTCTACGAGGGCTCTTCTAAGCGGGTTTTTAATCGCCGCTTCAAGATCTTTGAATATGACTGTTGAAAGATTTGATAATATTACAGATTCGAACTGGGCATTGTTTTACATTACGTGGAATAAACTGCTATTGTCTTAGAGCTCATTGTTAACGTTGGGGTTTCTATGTGAATAGCATAAATAATTTGCTTGACATGTAATCTATATAAAATAATGTTAATGCGGAGCATGATCACGTTTTGACTGTGTCTTCCACGAACACCATCCATCGTATTCATTTCGATATAAACAGAACAAATTATATAATATATATATATATATATATATATATATATATATATATATATATATATATATATATATATATATATATATATATATATATATACACATGTTGTTGGTAAATAACTAAATAAAAACATATATTTGATGACAGAACGATGCGGGTCAGAAAGAGAGTATTCAATGACGTGATTGAGAAAGAAAATTCAAATCAAAAACGATGGGGATTTAGTTAGATCATTTATGTTGTTACCTATTGTAGTCTGGTGGCTTTTATCATAATATAATGTTATATAATGTGTTTAAACTATGTATGTTCTAGCATCTTGACCGCTCATATGTGTTTTAATTAACCACAGTGTAATACTATAATTTAATCGTTATTTCATTAATTTGAATATTTCGACATGAATATTATATGAACATTGCATGCTGAACAGCGAGGTCGATATTTGTAAACATAAAATCTTTGTAGTTTATACCATAAAACATAATTTGACAATAACAATGATCAGGCTACGGACCTTTGAGGTGTATCATTGTTGGATATTCAATATTTATTGCATTTACTGAACCTTTCCTTCGAATAAACCTTTCCTGTGGTGACTATGTTTATAACTAATTTACACGTGCATAAAGTACATGCAAATAATAAAAAGATAAAACCCGTAATCAATTAATGCAGTGATCAAATGTGCGTCAGAGTTATGACAGCTGAATACTGGGGTTTTCCTGCTGTCCAAAATTAATCTACAAATGCAGGCAATAAATGTATTAAATTAATTACATTCCATAGCCATTTGACAATGTATAGCTCATGTGCCGAACACACGAATGTTGTGACACAACATTTCGCTTCAATCTTATACATTATGCTAATTCATATTCTGTCATTACCAAGAAACATGTAACTATGTATTTTACGTTCTCATTCTTTAAAATGAAGCGACGACATAACACGTTGAATTTTGAAGAATACATTATTTTGTATCTCGTAATATCAAACTATGCCAAACGATAATTTACAAAAACTTAAGTTTTTTAATTCCACAACATCATCATGTTACTGACGATCGCACTGCGCATATCACCACATAGCTTATGCCTAATTAACAGACACAGCAGGACTTTGGTTATGCAGTCAAATACTATCCTCCTTGGACACAACAAAATGTAAAGTTAATATATCTGAGTGCACTCATAATTGTTGCTATGCATGTCAATAAAGTCAGCCAATCTTACATATATATAGTTTAGCAGTATAACTAGTTTCGGTATCAGGTTTTCGATTAAGTAACGTATTGGTGTGATACTTACCATGTGACAAATCTTCCTCAGTATCAAATGGTGCGACGGCTTGTGCGTTTGCTAAAGGAATGAAGAAAGTAATTATAAAAAACAACAGTAGTGGAAGGCTGTGTTAGTTGAGCCACTGGGTTAGTTGAGCCACTGGGTTAGTTGAGCTACTGGGTTAGTTGAGCCACTGTGTTAGTTGAGCCACTGGGTTAGTTAAGCTACTGGGTTAGTTGAGCCACTGGGTTAGTTGAGCTACTGGGTTAGTTGAGCCACTGTGTTAGTTGAGCCACTGGGTTAGTTGAGCTACTGGGTTAGTTGAGCCACTGTGTTAGTTGAGCCACTGGGTTAGTTGAGCCACTGGGTTAGTTGAGCCACTGGCTTAGTTGATCCACTGGGTTAGTTGATCCACTGGGTTAGTTCAGCTACTGGGTTAGTTGAGCCACTGTGTTAGTTGAGCCACTGGGTTAGTTGAGCCACTGGGTTAGTTGATCCACTGGGTTAGTTGAGCTACTGGATTAGTTGAGCCACTGTGTTAGTTGAGCCACTGGGTTAGTTGAGCTACTGGGTTAGTTGAGCCACTGGGTTAGTTGAGCTACTGGGTTAGTTGAGCCACTGGATTAGTTGAGCCACTGGGTTAGTTGAGCTACACATGTTTCCCAGGAAACTACAGCAGCGACAGTTACATGGTACCACCCAGTGATTGAACATGCTATTAGACCACGATTGATGTACAATAAGTGTCGTTTGTCACAACGGGAAGAAAGTGTGAGTTAAAATATGTTTTTTGATGTTTTTCGAAACTTTTGGTGATTGTAATTAGTGTCTGCTGGTGTGTAAACTATCAACGCATGTGACCAGACTTCATTGTCTGTGCACTTACATATGGTTTAGCTAGCACAGGGAAGAATGTTATTTACACCACTTACCACATTAATGATGAAGTTAATTTAAAAACTTAATTGTCGAAACGGGGCTAGTTGAGCCACCCAAGACCCAAGGGTTAGTTGAGCAGCGGTTGCAGAACGAAGACGAGTGTTCTTTACTCCAAAATACATCAAGGAATTCAATGTTCCGAGCAAATTGGCACATCCGATAGCTACAACGCAACATATTAGCAGTTAGTCCCACTAGTTGCGATTGGCGTGTATCGGCTTATTAATTAAGTGTGTAGACTTGTCAGAGACTTGTTGTGCCGATTTGGCAGATGTGTTGGTTCAGGTATTAAATTTTAGTACAAGCCTCCGTAAATTAAACAAATAAAGCATTTACCTAACTTACACTACGCTGTGGTTCGACTTACCAAGTGTTAGTTAAGCCATCTCATCAACCCTATTTGAATCAGCTACATTTAATTATCTGTGCATACTAGATACATTTTCTTGGCATAAATTATTTACTTATAATCATAGTTTATGTGAGTAAAAACAATTTTGATATAGTAACATGATTGTGCCCTAAATCTCAAAAAGAATGAAAAACGGCTCAACTAACCCTGCCTTCCTCTACCAATATTAGTAAACATCCAATCAACATGTATTGTGTTGCACCCTGTCATGTTGACCTAGGTGAGATTTGTATTGACAACTGAAAGAAAGAAAGCATTACATATTCAATTACTTGAGTATTTTTATTTATAAAAGCACCATTGCTTACTTGGTAGAAATTAACATAGAAATAGTTAGTAATTTCTGAACAATTTACTTTAGCGACTTGCATGTCAAGTACCGCAAGTCGCTACTGTTGCTAACGTAAAGTTGGGGGACAATTTACCATATACAGTTTCTTACATAATGTTTTTTTTTAGTAGCGAAGGCGACAAACATTGTTTATGACAGCAGCTGCAGTACTGCTTTGTTGATTGTTGAAGATTCCATTGGTTCAGGTATCAATTACACGTTTACCTTTCATGGCAAATAATTAACTTGACATAGTTTCAGAAACCACTTTTTCTGTGGTTGCACTCACCGCCATCAACCTGTTTCAGCGCCATGTGTCTATCTAACACGTTGTCCTCTTGTTGGTAGATGAATATGCCGACTCCGAACAAAAGTCCGAGGGTCACCAACTGCAAGACGACCCTCACTGTTCCGAACTGAGACGAATAGAACAGCTGGTAGAGAAACCGCCGTGGCGTCATCATTGTGCACACTGCAATGGAAAATATACAATATTAATTTTTTATCGATCGCCATTCCCGTTTATTTGTGTCGGCATGTAAAAAGGTAACTATTACATAGTAAAAAGGTAACTGCGATTTTTTATCAGTTCGTTCGTCGGGTCTGCTGCTAAATCGGCGACACCAGCCAACATCTAGTGATACGAGACCTATATCTTCACGAAACGACGCAGATCATCAGCATGTGCTTAACATTCAACAGAAATAACAGAGATGGAGATCATCGGGACAATGGAGATCATCAAGATCGTTAAAACGATGGAGATCATCAAGTAGATGTCCAACACTCAACAGAAGCAACGAGGATGAAGATCGTTAAGACGATGGAGATCAATAAGTAGATATCAATCACTCAACAGACACAACGAGAACGCTATGACGATGGAGATCAAGAAGCAGATGTCAAACGCTCAATAGAAACAACGAGGGCGAAGATCGTTAAGACGACGGAGATCAAGAAGTAGATATCAAACACTCAATAGAAACAACGAGGGCGAAGATCGTTGAGATGACGGAGATCAATAAGTAGATATCAAACACTCAATAGAAACAACGAGGGCGAAGATCGTTAAGACTACGGAGATCAAGAAATATATATCAAACACTCAACATAAATAACGAGGACGAAGGACGTCGAATTGACGGAGCAGACATTCAGCATTTGTTTAATCAGTCAATCAATCAAATAATCAATCAAGGTGGTTTGTTACAGTAACCGTGATAGTGGAATGCATAAAAAATAGAACACTTATTACATATATCACAATTACTATAATGAAGGTATATAATCACAGGTGGCTAGTATTCCCTCTACAATACATGTATACTACATTTGTCACTTAACAGAGGACAGGCATTCATATTTAGCGGTGCTGTGTTCCAGACAACGTATTCAATGTTGGCAGCTCCATAGTGTAGCAGTTTCACTGGCACAGTTACTTGCATCAACGCCATCTTTTTGCGCTAACCTAGATCAAAAGAAACTTTCGTGCTAAATCGAACCATCTTCACCTTCATCCCTCGAACGGGATAGTCTTCGGCAGCTTTGTCGTCTGTCTTCTGCTACGCGTAGGGTCGGTTAGTTTTGCTTGGTCGATTCCTGTATATTACCCAGCCAGTCTTTCCTCTGGCGGTCCGTCATCTCTGGTCCTCGAGGGTGCTTACAGGATGGTTTTTTAATGGTGTTGTGTCGGGTGGTGTGGCCAAACCACGATACTTTCGTCGCTTCACCGTTGACAACAAAGACTCTTGCTTTTCAGAAAGGAAATCAAAGTATTCGTTCGTTTAGTGTTCGGTGTAGGTGCGTCTCCTGAAGCATTTAATTTTAAATGTGTGTATGCGTTTCTCTGTCTATGCAATCCTACAGAATCCAGTTCTCGCATCCAAATAGGAGGATGGATACTGCAAGTGTTCTGTAGAGCTTAAGCTTGATATGGATGTCTCTGCTCTTTTACTTAGTAGTATTCAATTTCTAAATTATTGCTGATATGGATCAGACATATATCCGTTTACAACGCCGGAAACGGTCATGCCAGTATATCACTGCACGAAACGGTAAATATATACAACAGCCGATGCGTATTCGTCTACCATTTCAGGGAGACTTTATATGTTTGTTTTAATAATGTGGTGTATTTAGATGAAAACGATCATGGACTTGCCTCTGTTGTAGCTTAGTGTAAGAAATCGAAGAAAGCAGGTGGTGTTATCAGAGGTACCAAGCTCAAGAATTAGTAGAAAGGAGATTCTCTTGCTGGGGATGTGACCACCTCCCACAACACGGAATTGTTTGACAAATTGAGGTCTTGATGGTGTCATTTGAGTATTACAAACCGAGCTACTTGACACAATCGAAAGCTCAACGAAGCGTCGCCCCATCTATCAAAAACATTGCAGTTGCTAATGTAGTGTAGGTACGCCAGAGGGCCAGTTTTATGTAGCGTTCGTACCGTACGAGCCATAGTACGAAGGGTAGTTCATAGTGACGTGTAATTGTTCGCAATGCTGTGCGTGTTTTCTACTATTGTTCCGAGTTACGTAAGCTACGTCCAACGTTCACATAAGTTCTTTCGTACGTCCATCCCCACCCCGGGGAACATCGAAAAAACATTGTTTTGCTGTTGTACGCATACCGAAGAGGAAAGAAGCCATAGCCGTTGGGAAATTGGGGACGACGAATTAGTGAAAGTTGCAACTACTATAATTGTTGGTCAGACACAAAGGTGGTCGGGAAGATCCTTCTCGGAACACGCACGAAACATCACCAGCGACGCTGCCCGGAAAAGCTAGATGGAGTGGTCCAATGAGGTATGAATGAAACAGTGGAATGACACCAGGTGTCGATTCCGGGAATTCCACCAATTGCCGTCAAAGAAACCAATCGGTCACGATGAGGATTTGTTT
>BSQZ01000051.1:662500-805000 GCA_033239005.1 Lamellibrachia satsuma
CACGGAGTGATGCGTATACGTAGATCCTCGTCAGTGTCCGGTACACACAGAGTGATACGTATACGTAGATCCTCGTCAGTGTCCGGTACACACAGAGTGATACGCATACGTAGATCCTCATCAGTGTCCAGTACACACAGAGTGATACGTATACGTAGATCCTCGTCAGTGTCCAGTACACAGGGAGTGATACGTATACGTAAATCTTAGTCAGTGACCGGTACACAGGGAGTGATACGTATACGTAGATCCTCGTCAGTGTCCGGTAGAAATAGAAAATTATTTCAGAAAGCCAATGTTCCAAAAAAAAAATTATGTATTCTCAGTGGCAATGGTTGCCTATCAGCTGCGGTCCAGTGCAGCAGCCAGTGAAGACACGACAGAAAAAAACAGATAAACAGTGGGTTGCATGCAGACTTGGGGTTAATTATATTGTATCAAATCCAATTAAACAAGTACAAATACCAGTTCCAGTTCCACCTAAAAATACCAATTATAATTACAAAATAACAAAATCCATATCGAAACTGCACGCCAAAAAATAACACCCATTTTAGTGCATCTCTATTTAGTTTCTGCATATTTTGGTACATAGTGGCAAACAGATAAGATATACACAACACTTGATATTTTATAAATGATTTGAAGTTAATAGTTTTAGTTAAAAGTTAAATTATGTAACTGAGAAGTGATTGAAAAGAAATTGAAAATACCAATAACATTATCACCAATTCCAATTACTGTTAACAACAAAACACCAATTCCAATTACAATTCCGGGATTGTAACTGGAAATGGCGTTTCAATTCCATTCACACAGTTGACCCCAATCCTGGATACATTTAATTGTTTATTTATTTTTACATGATAATTGTATCTATACTTGGCTTAAAATGCAATTGCATGTATATAACATTATTATAGACATTGTAATGTGGTTTGGTGTACTAATAATCAATTAATAAAATGGATTTATATACAACACTAGAGACCAGGAGATTAAGAGGAGACCAAATAGAAATGTTTAAAATATTTAACGGTTATGAGGATGTTGATAGGAATATATTCTTCAAACTTAAAGAAGGTACTAGAACCAGAGGACACAAAGCAGCATTAGTTAAGGAGCAGTGTAGTTTTGACATTAGAGGGTGATAAATGAATGGAACAAACTGCCAAATGATTGTGTTAATGCTAGTAGTATGAATATGTTTAAAAATAGAATTGACAAACATTTGATAAGGGCAGGCTACACATAGATTTAACAAGATTTAACAAGATTTGCCATCCAAGCCAAAGGCCCAGATGGCAAGTGGACAAGGAAGCCATTGGCTTATCGAGAGTCCAACAATGTTCACCTACTTATAACCCGCCCTCCTGATATATGTGTCAACCTTGTTTTTAAACATATTCACGCTGCTAGCAGTTACACAATCTGTAGACAGTTTGTTCCATTCATTTACTGTCCTCTGTGAGAACGAGTGCTTCCTGATGTCCAATCTACATTGATCCTTTACTAATTTTACCTCATGTCCTCTAGTTCTGCTATCCTTCTTGAGTGAGAAAAACATATTTCTATCAATATTTTCATACCCATTCAATATCTTAAAAACTTCAATCTGATCTCCTCTTAACCTCCTTGTCTCTAGAGTTGTTAAACCACATTCTTTCAGGCGTTCTTCATAACTAAGGTCTCTAAGTTCTGGAATCATTTTAGTTGCTCTCCTTTGTATGCGTTCAAGCGTATCTATATCCTTCTTACGATATGGTCTCCATGCTTGTATACAGTATTCTAAATGAGGTCTAACTATTGCTTTATAAAGAGGTATAATTAACTTTTTTCCCTTGTATGTTATGTTTCTTCTAATCAATCCAAGAATTTGATTACCCTTTGAAGCTGCAATACCACACTGCTCTGAAACTTTCATATCAGCGCTTATTGTAACTCCTAAGTCCTTTTCTTTTACAGTAGTACCAAGAACAGTAGCTCCCATTTTATAGTTTACATTCAAGTTCCCATGTCCTGTATGTAGGCATTTACATTTCCCAAAATTGAACAGCATCTGCCATTTCTCAGACCATTTCACTAATCTGTCTAGATCGTTTTGTAAATGTTGTTTATCACCATCAGTATTAACCTTTCTAAACAGTTTTGTGTCGTCCGCAAATTTCAGTACGTTACTTGTTATACTGTCGTCCAAGTCATTGATATAAATTAAGAATAATATAGGTCCTAATACTGATCCTTGAGGTACCCCACTCAAAACCGATTTCCAATTTGAAACTTCGCCATCTACTACAACTCGTTGTCTTCTGTCAGTCAGCCATTGTTCTATCCAGTCAGTTATGCTATCCCCGATACCATGGGCTTTTAATTTAAGTAGCAATCTTTGATGTGGCACTTTGTCAAAAGCTTTCTGAAAATCTAAGTAGATAATATCTACTGGCGATCCCTCGTCTATCCACTTAGTGATTTCTTCCAAAAAACATAACACATTTGTTAAGATGAGAACATTGTTGGACTCTCGATAAGCCAATGGCTTCCTTGTCCACTTGCCATCTGGAACTTGTTGTTTGGGATGGCAATCTTGTTAAATATCTTGTTAAATAAACATGATCTCGACGTAATCGCTCTGATATAAACATGGCTGATCGATTACCCCAGTTACACCGCAAATATCAGCAAGTTGACCCCAGAGGATAAAGCTTTGTCTACCTATCACGGCCTGTTCCACTGTCTTGAGGGGGTGTTTAGTACACCAATAACAACAGTCAGGTTACTACCGAGTATGTATTTATATACATAATCCATTTATGGCGTTTTATCAAATCATTTATGACCAAGTTCACAACTTCCAAAATCACGTTCGCCATCTTCTTGAAGCATACTGGCGCCATGATGTAGGTCTCTCATCGCTTACACGCGGCAATTAATTCCACCAAATGCAGATCAGACGTCAAACCTCCACACATGGCAGCAGTCCCGTACAACTGCAGTGTAGACCGGTCGCACCTGTACGACACTACATTGCAAGTGTTATGAGACAGTCACGGTCCATTGATCACCGGCGCAGCAATTACTGTGCTCCCAACGCACCGTGGCACACAAAATAACTAGTCCCTCCTATCGCCAATGGCCTGTCGCCGGAACTAAGGCAAGGTGAACGGACGTGGATGCTAACAAAGCTATTTCGTGTGTTTTCCGCAGCTCGATACCCCGTCGACTCCCGGTGTATTTGTGTTTACAATGAAATTCTCTGTTTGTATAAATACACCAACTACTTGGTAGGTTGGTAACGGGCAATCCAATTTTATTCATACCCAACAAGGATTGCCGTAGTGCATACAATAATAGTGACTAAGTCTGCCACAAATTGTGCACAGCCTGGTATTAAGCTGGTGTGTATGACCAATTAGTAAACAATGCCAGAACAAAGCTGTGTACCCATCGCGAAGTCTATACGAACTGGGCAGGTCATGCAAACAACACGGGCAAGCTCATACTCCCCGACCGTGGCGCCACCTGTCGTATCACCACTGCCAACCAATCACGATGAACGACCAGAACCTTGAGGAAGTAGACTCATTCAAATATATTGGGTCCACCTTAGGCAAAGATGACACCTCAACAAAAGAAATCAAAACAAGGATCGCCGTGGCCATCTGCTATGCTATGTCTTGATTGAACATCATCTGGAAGAGCAGAGAAATCAGATTCCAAATCAAGCTTAATCTCGCAACCTCCTTTATACAGGCGCGGATCCAGGGGGCGTGGGGGGACACTGAATTGTTCTGTGTTTGTTTGTGCTTGTTTCAACATCAGACCAGCTCTTAGGAAGTCATCAATCAGGAGGCTACGTTTTCCAAGCTTGAGCAATTTCGTTCACCCCACTTTGCCTGTGTGTGTCAGGTGCGACAGCACGACCCTTATGCCCAGTGTTACTTTATGTCTATGTTAGGGTAAGTAGAACATTGCAGTGGGTAAATGTATCACCTGTCACGGTTTCACATGTACGAATATGCGTATGCACATCAACCCAAGTAGAAAATAGCACATGAGTAGCATGTTGATTACCTGACATGTAAAGGAGGGTGACGCCGCCTTTCGTTCAACCCTATTGACTCAATCCCTGGTGGATTTCCTTCAGTTGTTCAAGTCTCACCAATATGGCTCCAAACAGTTTGTTATTGACTGTCCTCATCTCTTACTTGAATATCTAATCCGGTCATTCCAGTTTCCTCTCCTAATCCCAAACGTTCTTCCAAAGAACATGATTATTTACTTACGTTTTGCCAAAGAACGTAAATATTTATTTACTAACCGAGTTAACGAGCGTTGCGCGAGATTAAAAAGCAACCACTGCTGATAGTGTGACTCCTTGCACTACGCAGTCAATTTTTATTAGCGCAAATACAATTTCATGCCCCAAAAACCACGGACAACCATGAGCGTCCCGGGGGGGCACTTGCCTCCCCTGGATCTGAATTTATATAAAGTATATGTTAACTTTACTTTACTATATATATATATATATATATATATATATATATATATATATATATATATATATATATATATATATAGTAAAGTAAAGTTAACATATACTTTATATAAATTCCAGATCCAGGAAGCAATACATACATACATACATGCATACATACATATATATATATATATATATATATATATATATATATATATATATATATATATATATATATATATATATGTGTGTATGTAAATATATATATATATATATATGTATGTATGTATGTATGTATGTATGTATATATCTATATATATATATGTATGTATATATCTATATATATATATATATATATATATATATATATATATATATGTATGTATGTATGTATGTATGTATTGCTTCCCTGATCTGGAATTTATATAAAGTATATGTTAACTTTACTTTACTATATATATATATATATATATATATATAGTAAAGTTAACATATACTTTATATAATTTATATAAAGTATATGTTAACTTTACTTTACTATATATATATATATATATATATATATATATATATATATATATAGTAAAGTTAACATATACTTTATATAAATTCCAGATCCGGGGGAGGCAAATGCGTAGAACTGCCGCTTTCACTAAGCGTTCGTATGTTTGACGTGTATTACAGAACTCGCAACAATCGTAGAAAAACCCATAGCGTTGCTAACAATGGCACGTGCTATTGTTCTGAGATACGTAATCTACGCCAAACGACCACATACGTAATATCCCCGCCCCCGGGGAATTTCGAGTTTTTGGCGAACCATACCAATGGGGCCCCGGGCACGCCTAAAAAATCATCCCCATACACGCGAAACTGACGGACATATGAAGAAACATACATAGTCACAAACTGCTTTATAACATAGACGTTCTGCCAAAGAACGTAACTATTTATTTACGTTCTTTGACTGCGCGACACTTTCTTAGCACACAAAAAAACTGGAATGGAACTATGATACGTTCTTTTGCTACACGAACTCTGTGTAACTCAAGCCCTGTTGCCGTTATGTCAGCAGGACATATATTAACACTTGGGCGTCACCCAGAGGCCCACCTCTTTCTTCCCTCAACGTACTCCACTGATGGCGACTTGTAACTGTAAACCGATTTGAGCTCGCGTAACCGTTTAGTTTTGACGCGTTGCTTACCTCATGTTCCCGAGGATTTCACCGCAATATAACTTTTCTTATTCTATTGTTCTGTAAAACGTCTTACCTTGTTGGCTGCGGGAAAGGGGCGTCGTTTGAAGCAGATATTCGCACGATAGTCACGCTCCGATGTTGCCGCGCACAGTATGGATGTTGATGCTACGGCTGCTGACTCCGTTACAAATGGCTTCAGTCGGTCGTTAATGACGAAGTCGTAAAGACGGAAGACACGTGTCATGGAGACGGTGGAAAACTGATACGACTGTCGTTAATGGGAGCACATTCACATGACAAATCGGTCGCGGGAGTGTGGAAAATGCTCGGAGGTGTGGACGGCACGCGTTACCGACGCATTGGACCGTGGAACATGCGGCAAATAATTAACCTACGACACTCCTGTAAAATGTATTCACCAGGCGGCTGTAGGTGTAAGACCACAGTTGAACTTCCTGTTTATTTAGGGTGTAGTTAATTGTGATATGTGAAATTAAGCAATTCATATGATGCGACATAAATGTAATTGAGCTGGCATATTCACATGTTTGTTTGTAAACGTTACTAGCTGTGATATAGTGGTTTTGTTGATAGTTTAACAGATGGAGGGATTTATGGGCCACGTGGGCGCACAAATACATGGATATTTTTGTAAACATTGACGGGCATCGCACGAGGGGCGTTTTAAAAGAGCTGGGGGTGTGTTATTTTGACAAAACTTGGTCAGCATGTCAATGAGATGATGGCATTAGCTGTGAAAAAAGTAAGATTTTTTTATGGTCACTTTTTCTTATAATCAGATAAAACGTTAACATGACCACCAATACAATTTTGCATTGTTTTCTTACTTCTATAATGGACAGAGGGGGTTAACACGCGACACGCCAGTCGTCGACTTAGTAAAGACATTAGAAAATAAGAAATATTTTCTAAAGACCAGAAATCCGTATTAAAGCTATAATGCCTGATAGCTGTTATCGTAAACGCGTGTTATTTGTACACGTGTGTGCGTGCGTGCGTGCGTGCGTGCGTGCGTGCGTGCTTGCGTTATAGCATCATGACCGCTCAAAATGTGTTTCATTCAAACAAAATGTGTTTATATAATTTGATAGTGTTCTGCTTAATTTCAATATTTCGACCCGAATGTTATGTTTACATTGCATGCTAAGCGACAAGGTCGATGTTCATAAACATAATCATATTTAAAATTGTGGCAAATTAGCAAACAACACATTTGAGTGATCAAGATTTTGGAATATATATATATATATATATATATATATATATATATATATATATATATATATATATATATATATATATATATATATATATATATTATATTTATTCTACATAACATAATGTCACCATACAATCGATCAGACTCTGTACCTTTAACAGAATGGTCGCGAATGAACTAAGATCACACGGAGTCAACAAAATTGCCAAAGCTCCGAAATGGCAATACTTATGAATCGAACCCCCGTTCCTCTCGAGTAGGACACACGTCCAACACAAGGCCCTATGCTACCGCGTAAAACTAGTCATTTCTTTGTAGTTCTATTCCTGTGTTTTACGTCTGGAAATCTTGGTATATTGGCTCTAACGGACAAGATCTCACACGAAATAGCTGCTCGTGTTTCACCTGAGATTAGTTGCATGTGCGATACACACGACATATTCGATTACTGCAATAGGTGTGATAGATGTGTTTATGACTGACGCCTCGGCTATGATCCCGCAGGTGTCAAGTTGTCGACGATGTGGCCAAAGGAAGTAATAACATGATTTACTGCGTCGTCCAATCGTATTGACAAATCTAGTAGTAGCCTATACGCGTGTTGTCTACATCTATATTTATGTCTTCCTTCTTTAATCAGAGTCAACACATACATTTTGGTGGACTATATTCGGGTTATCTATTATGTATGTCTTCCGTCTTCTAACGGATTCAACACATAAATAATGGTAGTCTGTACTCGCGTTGTCTATGTCTAGATTTATGTCTTCCTTCTTCAATCGGAGGGAACACATACATATTAGTGGTCTTCCGTGTCTATATTTGTGTCTTCCTTTTCGAAATACCCGTTGGACAGTAGGAAACAATACCGCCACTGGTCCGGATCTGGAACCGAGGCTACAGATCCCGATACGCACCGCGAGTCTCGGTTAATTAATGCACGAATGATGTCACACAGAGAAGAACATAACTCCATCTGTCAACTCTCTGGAGAGACATACGTTCCATCCTATTAGACCCTTAATGTTTTAGGACTCAGTGGCAGGAAGGTTGTACTACACACAGAGAAGAACATGACTCCATCTGACAACTCTCTGGAGAGACAACACTTCCATCCTAATAGATCCTTAATGTTTTAGGCCCCAGTAGCAGGAAGGTTGTACAACTCACAGAGAAGAACATAACTCCATCTGTCAACTCTCTGGAGAGACATCACTTCCATCCTAATAGACCCTTAATGTTTTAGGCTCCAGTGGCAGGAAGGTTGTACAAATCACAGAGTAGAACATAACTCCATCTGTCAACTCTCTGGAGAGACATCACTTCCATCCTATTAGACCCTTAATGTTTTAGGCCCCAGTGGCAGGAAAGTTGTACTACACACAGAGAAGAACATGACTCCATCTGACAACCCTCTGGAGAGACAACACTTCCATCCTAATAGATCCTTAATGTTTTAGGCCCCAGTAGCAGGAAGGTTGTACAACTCACAGAGAAGAACATAACTCCATCTGTCAACTCTCTGGAGAGACATCACTTCCATCCTAATAGACCCTTAATGTTTTAGGCTCCAGTGGCAGGAAGGTTGTACAACTCACAGAGAAGAACATAACTCCATCTGTCAACGCTCTGTAGAGACAACACTTCCATCCTAATAGATCCTTAATGTTTTAGGCCCCAGTGGCAGGAACGTTGTAAAACTCACAGAGCAGAACATGGCTCCATCTGTCAACTCTCTGTAGAGGCAACACTTCCATCCTAATAGATCCTTAATGTTTTAGGCCTCAGTGGCAGGAAGGTTGTACAATTCACAGAGCAGAACATGGCTCCATCTGTCAACTCTCTGTAGAGACAACACTTCCATCCTAATAGATCCTTAATGTTTTAGGCCCCAGTAGCAGGAAGGTTGCACAACTCACAGAGAAGAACATAACTCCATCTGTCAACTCTCTGGAGAGACATCACTTCCATCCTAATAGACCCTTAATGTTTTAGGCTCCAGTGGCAGGAAGGTTGTACAACTCACAGAGCAGAACATGGCTCCATCTGTCAACTCTCTGTAGAGACAACACTTCCATCCTAATAGATCCTTAATGTTTTAGGCCCCAGTGGCAGGAAGGTTGTACAACTCACAGAGCAGAACATGGCTCCATCTGTCAACTCTCTGTAGAGACATCACTTCCATCCTAATAGACCCTTAATGTTTTAGGCCCCAGTAGCAGGAAGGTTGTACAACTCACAGAGAAGAACATAACTCCATCTGTCAACTCTCTGGAGAGACATCACTTCCATCCTAATAGACCCTTAATGTTTTAGGCCCCAGTGGCAGGAAGGTTGTACAACTCACAGAGCAGAACATGGCTCCATCTGTCAACTCTCTGTAGAGACAACACTTCCATCCTAATAGACCCTTAATGTTTTAGGCCCCAGTAGCAGGAAGGTTGTACAACTCACAGAGAAGAACATAACTCCATCTGTCAACTCTCTGGAGAGACATCACTTCCATCCTAATAGACCCTTAATGCTTTAGGCTCCAGTGGCAGGAAGGTTGTACAACTCACAGAGCAGAACATGGCTCCATCTGTCAACTCTCTGTAGAGACAACACTTCCATCCTAGTAGACCCTTAATGTTTTAGGCCCCAGTGGCAGGAAGGTTGTACTAAACACAGAGAAGAACATAGCTCCATCTGTCAACGAGAGAGACATTACTTCCATCTGCACCACAGCGATTTTGTCTGTGTCGTTGTGATAGCAACAAACAGAGTTGAGACACAGCTCGTTGACATCAGATGTTAGATCTGACAGACCCCGAGATGTTGCAGCTCGTTGATGATGACAACTTGCAGCGTGACATGGAATACACTGTGAGTGTGATGGTGTCTCTAGCAAGGAGTTCAAGGCTGTAACACTAACAGTGTATACTAATTATAGGTGTTCATTGGTTCTAAGTTGCTTGAATGGATTGAAATTCTTTTTTAAGTGGTATTTGATAATAGCTGAGTGAGTCAGTTGAAATATCAAAGAGTAAAATTGTGTAATTATAATTTAAATATTTCAAAGTAATAAAGTTTATTCAATGTAGTTGACTTGTCTTCTCTCGAAGGACTCGACTACTCAGTTGATATCTTCCTGGTCATTCGTCGACCCCCAAGTCTGGGACTGACCACTACAAAATATCAGCATACGAACTGCACCAGGGCAAGATGACTATGATATATCCCACCAGGTCAATGTAATTGTACTGGTTAGTCTTAGTTTAGCAGTAGCTGTTGTTGATGTTTACATTTGTAAAGTGTTTGCCGATTTCTTGTTTATCTTTTATTCTTTTACGCCACATATTTTATATTGCTGAAGACTCTACAGAGACAATTGCTAGAAAGTATTTATATGTTTGTATTCTCTCCATATGTGACGTGTCTCGCATAGAAAAAAGAGGCAGCATACCAATCACAGCAGTTTGTTTTGACAACAGACATGATGTACTGATTATTGTGGGTTCTATGATGAACTAAAAAAATCTTTGGTTTCATAAATCACCAGAGTCATGCCTTGTAATACTGTATTTGCTACTTGAAATGGAATCATTTAAATGAGTGTAGATATGAAATCTGGATGCAGTGAACGCAGACCTAACCTAATGATTGATTTATTACATATGCATTCAATAGCAACACCGTTAGCTGTGAGTGCTGCTCAATCACCCCTTGCTGTAAATCATTAGGTCCAGATGGAAGATTATGCAAGCCAGTACTACAACGTGGACAACAGATGAGGCTCTGAGTCTGAAGATCAGTGCATGTTACAGGATGCACGTGATGGCCGTGAATGGGGCAGGGCTGGCCACTGTCCACTACACAAACGGTATGTTGGTTGACCCAACACCACAGAAGGAATGGTCATTATCTTATATCAGTATCTAGTCCAAATGAACAGGACAGAGCTGGCTGCTGACCACTACTCCAATGGTCTGTTAGTTAATCCAACACCACAGAAGGTATGATCATTATCTTATATCAGTATCTAGTCCAAGTGAACGGGGCAAGGCTGGTCGCTGTCCACTACATCAATGGTCAACTGTCACATCAAACCAGATCAACTAATCTTGCATATCATTAAGTTACAAAGTTACAAAACACAAATTGACAAAAATCGTTGATTAATTTAATATTGGATTAACAGCTATTAAAAATATATATACCCCAAAATTACTCGCTCTACTGCTGATATAGTGACCTGCAGCACTCCACGGGTCCCCAAACCAATCAAATGTCATTATATATATAATGTTTATTCACACAGCAGAGCAATTAACCGAGACAGCATTATATGGCAGACTAAGTAGAATTTACTTAATTACTGTGAAAAACTGTTTAACTTAATGAAAAAGAAAAATGGCCAAAACGGCAACTGCTACTCGGAACTATGAGATGTGTAAGTCAAATGCGATTTCCGACCCAGAAAAAGAACAATCGTTACTCGTTACAAGCATACCCCATCTGCGCATCAGTTCTTCCGCACAGTTATTACCGTAATTTGTGAAACGTCAATACAGTGCCCTAAATGCCAGGTTATACCAGCAACTCTAAAAAGGGTTACTACTGTCAGTGTGTATTCACTGCATACTGTTATAATGGAGAATAAATGTAAAGGCCTGGGCCTAATGCCAGATACATAAAAGTCACAGGGTCACAATATGGTGGCACAGTTATAAACCAGTTTCATCCATTCAGTTGTACAGCTGAATACCTTACAAAACTGATGGAATTACACGAATGAATACATTTTGTGCACTGGTTGAGGCATTGCTGAATACTTCCCAATGAAATTAATTGGTGTTTCAGCGAACAGATCTAGGAGTGGGTGTCAAACAGACTGTCACTAGCCCAGGAATGTGACACTGTGCTTTTCGTAATGATATGAATTTGCTTCATAACAAACACATGTATTCTGGAGACATATGGACTTTTTTATGAGTGGAAATATTAGGAGCTCTCCAGTACATAAACTGCTGTATTTTGCTTGTAACTGCATACTGAGTGTACTTTTGGTACACATACTGTTATATTTATAGATGTCATTTGTGCACATGGGCACCTTCTTGGGAAAATCTGAGGAACTAATCGATGGCTAGTTTGATGATTGTTCACAATGATGAAAATTTAACAAGATTTAACAAGATTTGCCATCCAAGCCAAAGGCCCAGATGGCAAGTGGACAAGGAAGCCATTGGCTTATCCAGAGTCCAACAATGTTCACCTACTTATAACCCGCCCTCCTGAGATATGTGTCAACCTTGTTTTTAAACATATTCACGCTGCTAGCAGTTACACAATCTGTAGACAATTTGTTCCATTCATTTATTGTCCTCTGTGAGAACGACTGCTTCCTGATGTCTAATCTACATTGATCCTTTACTAATTTTACCTCATGTCCTCTAGTTCTGCTATCCTTCTTGAGTGAGAAAAACATATTTCTATCAATATTTTCATACCCATTCAATATCTTAAAAACTTCAATCTGATCTCCTCTTAACCTCCTTGTCTCTAGAGTTGTTAAACCACATTCTTTCAGGCGTTCTTCATAACTAAGGTCTCTAAGTTCTGGAATCATTTTAGTTGCTCTCCTTTGTATGCGTTCACGCGTATCTATATCCTTCTTACGATATGGTCTCCATGCTTGTATACAGTATTTAAATGAGGTCTAACTATTGCTTTATAAAGAGGTATAATTAACTTTTTTCCCTTGTATGTTATGTTTCTTCTAATCAATCCAAGAATTTGATTACCCTTTGAAGCTGCAATACCACACTGCTCTGAAACTTTCATATCAGTGCTTATTGTAACTCCTAAGTCCTTTTCTTTTACAGTAGTACCCAGAACAGTATCTCCCATTTTATAGTTTACATTCAAGTTCCAATGTCCTGTATGTAGGCATTTACATTTCCCAAAATTGAACAGCATCTGCCATTTCTCAGACCATTTCACTAATCTGTCTAGATCGTTTTGTAAATGTTGTTTATCACCATCAGTATTAACCTTTCTAAACAGTTTTGTGTCATCCGCAAATTTCAGTACGTTACTTGTTATACTGTCGTCCAAGTCATTGATATAAATTAAGAATAATATAGGTCCTAATACTGATCCTTGAGGTACCCCACTCAAAACCGATTTCTAATTTGAAACTTCTCCATCTACTACAACTCGTTGTCTTCTGTCAGTCAGCCATTGTTCTATCCAGTCAGTTATGCTATCCCCGATACCATGGGCTTTTAATTTAAGTAGTAATCTTTGATGTGGCACTTTGTCAAAAGCTTTCTGAAAATCTAAGTAGATAATATCTACTGGCGATCCCACGTCTATCCACTTAGTGATTTCTTCCAAAAAACATAACATATTTGTTAAGCATGACCTCGCTTTAAGGAATCCATGTTGACATGAATTTAATAATTTATGCTTAACGAGGAAGTCCACCATATGGTCTTTAATTAACCTTTCTAATAATTTACAAATCACTGACGTTAAACTCACCGGTCTGTAATTCTCTGACTTATTTCTCGAACCCTTTTTAAATAATGGTATGATGTTTGCTTCTTTCCATTCAAACGGAACAACTCCCTCTTTTAATGACAAGTTGAATACTCTTGCAAGTGGTATACTGACTTGATCTACTGTTTCCATTAGTAATTTTGGAGGAATCCCATCCACTCCCGGTGATTTGTTATCCTTCATTGCCTTTATTTTCTTAGCTACCAATTCTGGAGTTACAACTAACGGTCCTAAATATTCAGATTTAGCCCCCTGAAATTTAGCATCAGCAACTGGTAATGAACTAATACTTCTTTGGTAAACACTGAACTGAAGTAACCATTTAGGTCTTCCGCCATTAAAAACCCCTGTGATATTATATTTCCAGCACTGTCTTCTAGAGGTCCAACCTTGTCTTGTACATTTTGTTTACTCCTGACATATGCATAAAAACTCTTGCTGTCATTTTTTATGTTACATGCCAGTTTTTGCTCATAGCTTCTTTTAGATTGTCTGATTTCAGTTGTAGCTGCATTAAGTGCCTCTTTGTATTTTGCATAGTCTTCTTCCTTTCTGGTACGCCTATAAACCCTCCACATAGTTTGTTTTAGCATTATTTTTCTAATAGCCTCTTTTGACAAGTGTTTCTTTCTACACCGTTTTCCTTGTTTTCGGAAGGGAACAAATTTATCGATGATACTCTCAATTTCATATTTTAGAATATTCCAACATTCAATTGCGGTCTTATTCATCAGCATGTTATTCCAATCTAGCTTTGCTAAGTATTTTCTCATATCTTTGTAGTTACCTTTGTGGAAGTTTCTCTTGTACGTTTTCTTATTTTTACTTTCTGATTTTACATTGATGTCAAAATGTATTTGATTATGGTCACTATTACCCAATGGTTCAAATATTTTTACATTGTCCACCAATTCTTTTTGTGATGACAAAACTATATCTAATACATTTTCTCCCCTGGTTGGTTCTAGTACATGCTGAGTAAGAAAGCTATCCTGGATTAAACATAGAAATTATTGATCCTCAATCCCTGTGCTCTCTAGAGAATTCCATTGTATGTGTCCATGGTTAAAATCTCCCATTATGATACATTCCCCTTTACTAACTTCCTTTATAGCGTTTTTTATTTTTGTGTTGTCCTCTTCGTTTATGTTTGGACTTCGGTAAACTAATCCAATAGTTAATTTTGAATTTCCTGAAACAATTTTGCACCAAACAGCTTCATCGCAATCTGCTTCCCTTTCTAGTTTTATTTCATAAGCCTGAATAGATTCTTTAACATATAAAATAACTCCCCCGCCCCTTCTTCCTATTCGATCTTTCCTAAACATTACGTATCCTGTCAGTCCTAATTCAGCATCTGTTATATCTATGTTGGCCCATGATTCAGTTATACCAATTATGTGAGGGTCAATATCTTCTACCATAATGTTTAATTCGTTTTTCTTATTTACTATGCTCCTTGCATTTAAACATACGCATCTATAACCTTTTTCAGAGATGTTTTTCGGATGATTTGATATTGGTTTATCTGTGCTAGTGGCCTCTTGTTCTGCTTGAGACACCTCTAGGTAACCCCCCTGCACTTCTAGTTTAAAGAATGTTTACTTCCAAAAATATTTGTCATTGTACCCAAGTCGCTATCTACTGCTGCTGAAAGTTTGTCCGCGAATACTGCCGCCCCCTTTCCACTTAAATGAAGCCCATCCTTCATGTACATATCAGCCCTCCCAACAAAACTTCCCCATAAATCCACCTTCCTCTTCCCTAAATGGCATCCAGGCCTCATGGGGAACAGTGGATGGTGAAAGTGACATCAGTGAATACTATGTTGGCATAGGGACAGCAGAAGGTAAAGTTAGTTGTATATGCAATTTGGTTTCAAGCAGTTTGTACACTTAACTTATAAAATAATGTAATATAATTTATGCAGAACAAAGCTACCTACATAAGAGTTAATGACATGGAACCGTGGCTCGTTTGCTGAAGACAACAAAGTCAAATGTATGTTTGTATACAAGCTTTATAATAAGCCAAATAGTAAAATGCAATACATTATGTATACATCATAAATACATTATGTATATACAAGATGAAAACAGTTGTGACCTAGTTTATATAATCAGCTTACAAAAATCAGCAAAGGTGGGGGAACCAGCCACCGAACATATATCACACAAAGTTAGTAAACCGACCCAACCAGAAATCAAACAAACACTGGTATAGATGGGGTAGGAGGGTGGGTAAAAACATTTCAAAATATCGAGAGCAACAAATAATATAAAAATAATAATATAAAAAGACCGAGACATGTACATTACAATGCAAATCCTATAAAAAAAATGTTTTTTGTTCATGACTACCCTATTCCTTGCCAAGCAGTAAAAATAATCAGTACTAATCTAGAGGACGAGGTAAAATTAGTAAAGGATCAGTACAGATTGGATATCAGGAAGTACTCGTTCTAACAGACGACAATAAATTAATGGAACAAGTTGTCTATGGATTGTATAACTGCTAGCAGTGTGAACATGTTTAAAAACAAGGTTGACACATATCTCAGGAGGGCGGGTTACACATAGATTAAAAATTTTGGACTCTCGATAAGCCAATGGATTCCTTGTCCACTTGCCATTTGGGCCTTTTGCGTGGATGGCAAATCTTGTTATTCTAAGACAGTCAACATCTTTTATTATTATTTGCTCTGAATTAGGCATACAAATATGGCTGCTACATATTAGAAATGTAGCGAAATGTGACCGTAACTAGACAATATGCAGGGCTTACTTTAGAGTGCTGATGCTAACTTGAGTACATACCAGATATTCTAATTCTGCTATGTCGTAAGGAGCCAATTTTGGCTGTAGTACACAACGGGGTCAACGATATTAACAGTCACACAATCTGTAAAACGTTTCAGCTGTATTCGGTTTTTGTTTGGGCTTTGAGAACGAAGAAATTTATGAGGAGGTATAGCTGGCACAGAGCCCTCAACTACTCTGAACATTAATTTTAAGTCGCTGATCCCGCTGTCTACCGGTATACTTGAAATATGTGTTGTTGACTGTGTGTTGGATTCACTGTTGCATTGGCTTTAAGTATTTCTTTGTGGTAATGTCAATGTATGTTCAACATCATGCATAATGTTTTCTTCCTTACTGTGGAAATCCAAACTTGCATACTTTCATTGAGGTAGTTCTGACAGTAAATCCCCATGCCTAAATGTAATACTGTCAAAGAACTATTTTGTATTATTATGGTGACACTTATAGTGAATGATTAGTTAAAATATAATCAATCAAAAGACCCTGACTATACACTTGAAACACCTACTGCTAATCACTGAACCACTGTCATCATTCTTTGGTTCAATTAGCTGACAGACTTGTGACAGAAGACTGATAATTGAGGTCAGTCCTAACAATATCACCTTCCCGGACATTGCTGGTTAACAGTGGTTCCAACTTAACTGTGACACCATTAAAGTGGACAGTGTAGACAAAGCCGAGTTTGTTGATCACTCGCAGAATGACAAAGTAGGATTCTCTGTCTTTCAGGTCCAACTTGTCTGCCTCGGCCTGTCTTGCATCTAAATTGTGAAGAAAAGAAAAAGTAACAAGTGTGTACTCAATGTGTCAACACATAGAAGAATGGATGCATATATATATGATACAATAAGTATGTACTCAATATTTCAACACGTAGAAGATTGGATGCATATATATATATATATACATATATATATATATACACATATATATATACACATATATATATACATATATACATACATATATACATACATATATACATAAATATATACATATATATATATATATATATATATATATATATATATACATATATATATATATATACATATATATATATATATATATATATATATATATATATATATATATATATATGTATATATATATGTATATATGTATATATACATATATACATATATATATATATATATATATATATATATATATATATATATATATATATATATATATATTGAAACATTATGTATGCACTTATTGTATCATATATATTCATCCAATCTTCTAAGTGTTGAAACACTGAGTACACACTTATTGTATCATATATATATATATATATATATATATATATATATATATATATATATATATATATGATACAATAAGTGTATATATATATATATATATATATATATATATATATATATGATACAATAAGTGTGTACTCAGTGTTTCAACACTTAGAAGATTGGATGAATATATATGATACAATAAGTGCGTACATAATGTTTCAACACAGAGAAGATTGGATGCATATATATATATATATAATCTGTTATGCAGCTGTAAGTTGCATAAATCCATTTATGCAATAACCAACACAAGTCCGATGTAGTAGAGATTGAAAAGGGACAAATAAATGACGTTTTATTGCAAAGTGGACTGCTTATCACGCAGCCACTTTGGGAAGCACATTAACAGGAATGTGAGCTCCTCAATGCAAACCAGACAGGAACTGAACACATGTGCAGCCCCGTCCGGCAAGTTTCTCAGAGCCCACATTCCTACTGGCATGACGATAACATATATACATCAAGAGGTCGTCATGAACATGTAATGCAAAGAATACAGACATTCCACCACCAATACACAAATTTAATTAACAACAGGTGGGGCCATTTCGCCACAAGGTCACCCACAAACATGTGACCACCCCACCGCGACCTAACCTTTTAAGCAATTCTGATATACTTCCTAAAAGCATCTGAGCTCCACTTGCCTGCTGCCCTGATTTGTGCATCTGACTCCCCTCGCAAGGCCGTTGCGGTAGCTGCACCGATGCGAAAACTGTGACCCTTAAATGAACTAGACTTGTATCCGCAAAATCTGAGGAGCCGTTTCAGAGACACATCGAATTCACCTCGGAGCATAGGTGAGCCATCCGGGTAACCAAAAAGGATACCTTGCACTGGGCCTCTGGCCAGAATAAACTCCCTCAAGAAGGCTGCCGGGTGGATGAGTGACCCTTCTAGGCATTCCCCTCTCACCTGCAGAGATTGCGGACCGTGTCGAGCACTGTGCTTAAAACGGCGGAAAGATACATTTATAAGGTCACCGGTCAACGTGACATCTCCCACGTGGAGGCAGCCCTGCATCATGTTCCTCGACCTGGGCACCATTTCTCCGACTCGCAAATAGACCCTGAAGGCAATGACCATCATGGCTCGGAGCATAGTGCATGTATAGGTTGATGCGAAAACAGTGGGGAGAGCCTGCACCAGGCAAGAAAGGATGGGTAGTGTAACAGGCAGGCGGACATCAGGAACAGATCCAAGATTCCGAGCGCCAGCCAGCAGCCTGACTACGATGAAGTTGCTAGTTGGATCTGGTAGGCCATTAATCTTGTGAAAATAGGCTAGTGCTGACACGTTGGAAACAATTGTGGCAGGGGCAGCACCACCGGCATGCAGGTGTGCCACGAAGAGGAGGATCATTGCCACCGGTATTGGCAAAGATGGATAAATACCAAGCGACTGAAAGAAGTCACTAACTTACCCCATGCCCGCTGATAGTGGGCTCTCGTAGATGGCGCCAGTGAAGCCTCTAGCAACCGACTCAGAGATTCCCCAAGCCCGCTGGGAGATACTGTAGGGAATTTCCCTTGGGCTGGCTTCTACCCATGGTGCCAGAGCTCGTAATTCCCATACCTATGAACGTTATAGTTTGTCAGCTAAAGTGTTGATCCTACCTGGAATATGGCGGGCAGTGAAATTGATGTTGAAACGCAAGCACGCTAGAACCAGTGGACGGATTAAGGCCATGATGTGGGGCTCGCGTGACGTTTGCTTGTTAATAATTGGCACAAGAGCCTCATTGTCTGTGTAGAAACACACACTTCTGTTTGCCCATCTACCACCCCACACGATCACTGCTGCCATTAAGGATTAAGGCCATGATGTGGGGCTCGCGTGACGTTTGCTTGTTAATAATTGGCACAAGAGCCTCATTGTCTGTGTAGAAACACACACTTCTGTTTGCCCATCTACCACCCCACACGATCACTGCTGCCATTATAAAGTTCTAGAACTGATATGTTATATGAGCTCCATGATACTGGCCACTGCCCATAAAACCATGCGGCACCATACAGTGCCCCAAAACCTATACTTCCGGAGGCATCAGTGTACAGGTGCAAGTGGTCACCAGTAAGAAAGTTGTCATCTAGAAAAAAGGACCGGCCATTAAATAGAAGCAAGAACTCCTGCCATACCTGTAGATCGAGTTTTGCCTGACGAGTCAACCTGATGTGGTGATGTGGTTTCTGGACCCCTACTGTCATATTTATGATTCTTCTCAGAAAAGCTCTACCTGGCACAATCACTGTGCAAGCAAAATTCAGGATGCCAATGAGTGACTGCAGAACTCTAAGTGTTACTTTCTGTTGTCTCTAAAAATCTTCCAGCAGTGTCTTAGCTTTCTCTAACTTATCCTCTGGCAGTCTAGCTTCCATAAGCACTGTATCTAAAGTAATACCGAGAAAAGTGATGACACGAGTAGGAGCCACTGTCTTCCCAGGTGCGAAGGGAACCCCGAGTTCGAGGCAAAGATTAACAAAAGCTTGTAGATCTTGTCCGCATTGCGCATGAGAATTGGCAATAAACAGAAAGTCATCAATAACATGGACGATCGCAGTTGCTCCCAGTTTGGACTTTGCGATCCACTCCAACGCAGTACTGGAAGACTCGAAGATCGCACAAGCGCTGGAAACTCCCATTGGAAGGACAGCATCCATGAAAAACTTACCCTTCCACTGGAAACCCAAAAGCGGTCGGTCCCTTGGTGAGACTGGAATAATCCTAAAAGCTGATTCTATGTCCACTTTAGCCATAAAGACCTCTCTACTGGGTAGCTGTTTGATGAGCCTAATAGCATCCTGTATAGTTGCTTATTGGACAGCGGAAATTTCCTTGGGAATGAAATCATTTACCGAGGAACCCTCTGGGTAGGATAAGTGATGTATCGTTCGGAATTCCCCAGGAGTCTTTTTAGGGACTACCCCCAAAGGGGAAATCCTGAAGTTGTCACTAGGGGGTGGCGTATCAAATGGACCTAAAATTCTGCCTAGCGCTAGCTCCTTCGCTATCTTGTTGTCTACTACTGCAGGGAATTCGATGGCAGACTTCAAATTGGTGACCCTTTTAGCGTGTTGTGCTGGTAAGCCAAAGCAGCCAATTCTGAACCCGTGCTGAAAGCCATTGATAAGATACTTAACTGCTTGAACACATAGAGGATTGGTTGCATATATATGATACAATAAGTCTGTACTCAATGCTTCAACACATAGAAGATTGGATGCAAATATATTATACAATAAGTGTGTACTCAATGTTTCAATGCAGAAGATTGGATGCAACTGTTTATTGAATTTGCTACTACATGATACAATAAGCTGACATATTCTTGTAATACAAGGCTAATGCATACATATGCATTAGCCTTGTTCCAAGACATACACACATGCACAGATCTGTCCACAGCTCTTGTATGGAACCATGCACATGCTGATCCCTGAACTACACATTTACAGGAATTAAGTATTTGTCTTTTCACAAATTCATGCTTATGTCGTCCTTTAAAAAAATATCCCCATATATGAAATATACCATTTAAAAAATTTAAATAGCTGTCTTTAAATAATGCATATTATTTACTTGAACAGAATCAATACAAATGCAACATTCAAAATGAATAAAAAAAACGAGTAATTAACACTCATGTTTAAATTGACTAGTATTATTATTTATTAAATATTATAAATAATTCAGGGTTAATATTACAGACTAGGAAGTAGCAAACTCTTTCATTTAAACAGACAGTGTTTAAAGCTATGAAAGATAGATACCAACATTTATTTTGTATACATTAATCATAGATTCAAAGATGATATTAGCACTAGTACTGCAATATTAGAGCAAGGAAGCCCTATCAACACTACGAGTAGTGAGCCATCATGGAATATTTTAATTCCTAAATAAACAATTCAAATATCATCCAGTGACATTCAAGAATTTATTAAATACTTTAATCCAAGAATAATCAAAGATTAATTACTACTGCACTAGTTTTGCCATATTAGAACAAAGAACTCACACAACCATTAATTGCCCATGAGGAAATATTAAGCTTTAAAATAAACAGTTTAAATGTCATAACTGTTGTCCCCAGGAAGCTGAGACAACCGCCTAGGCCTGCCTGCTACAAGCGTTTCACTGAAGAGAACTTTATCACCAGCATTACAATAGAACTTGGTTAACTCAAGTTATCTAAATACCCATCATAACTTATACCGGGGGTCGTGTCATGTCACCCTCATTGTTGCAATGCTAAATATCAAACATAACTCAAACTAGTCTAACTAAACTAATAACTGGACAGTCCCACTGTAGTCATAGCTAAACAATTTTACAGTCTGATCCCTGTTTAAATCATGCTAAATCTGTTGAAATTCAATCATTACTCAGTAGTTAACAATACACATCTCAGAAGCTGACTCTCAAGTGAAATGGACGACACAGTGACCCAAATAGATAAAATTTTCAATCTAACAAGTGTACAAAATACTTTAAAAAAATTGGGCCATGGAAAAATGTAAAGGAACCTGTTCTTAATAAGTGTACAGCAAAATCTTTTCTACACACTGTTTAACACTAGTGGTGTCATTTGGTGACTAGTGCAGAACAAATGAAAAGTGGTGCTAACTGTTTAACACTAGATGGCGACTCTTTTCAGTTGTTCCACACTAGTAAAATTACAATAATTATGGATCCTGCTAATTAAAAAACGGGGTGTATGCTAATTAGGGCATGTAAGCTTAAATAGGTCGAATACGGTACTCAAAGTTTACTCAAAGTCCCTTACACTTTGAGTTAACCAAGTTATATTTTAAAGATACAAAGTCATTGCATCATAAAATCGAGTTATCTAGTATAAAGTGTACCTACTTTAACATCTCAACCACCCAAACATGTTTTAATAACTCACATTTAAAAAATATACTTTGACCATTATCTGTTTCATTTAATATTTCAGGGCAAATATCACGTTTAAGTCGCATGCTAGTAGGAACATAATTCTACGGGTGTTAATGATGTGCCCATCACGTGATCCCATGAACGCCTGACCCCGATAAACTTGCGGGAAACTGTTGACACCTGTCTGGGAATGTACCGAACAGTAAGGTCAATGTTCAGATAACGGAAAAATTATATAAAAAAATTGTGGTTCATTAAAAGATATTTGGGTGGCCAGGATATTGGAATATAGTTTATACTATATAATATGATTTTAGGATAAAATGAGTTTGTTCCTTTAAGATTCAGTAAATTCCAAAACCCATATAGCAATATAGAAGTAGAGCGGAGAGCCCACCTAGGCTTGCACAGACGAACCTGTGTCATTAGCATCTTTCAATGTCACAAAGAATTCAGGAGAGAAAAGTGTCGTCACTGAAATAGGAACGACAACATGCAACCAAGCAGTGTTCTCTAAATCAAGTCCTGGTTTGGTCATTTATCTTGTCAGGATACTGAAATGCTTGTTGGTGGAATGATCCTTGCATACGTAGTCAGGGATTCTCGCTAAAGTCTCAATTAAGTTTAAGACTCTTGGGCATACAGAATGACAGTACCAGTGGAAGCATGTCCAGCACACAAGAGCCTTTGTATGCTTATCTGTCCAAGATTGGCATCAACTAACTTAAGGGAAGTGGTAAAATTTACATCTACTGCTGGCGACCAGACTCACATGGTTGGTGAAGTGTTTGTAAAAAAGACAGTGGCCTAAGGGTAAGACTAAAATAGATGCACTTGAGAGATGTGGCTGTTGAGGAAATCAGTTAAAATCTGTCTAAATTTAGTATAAACTCACAAGAGAAAAAGAAACGTGTGCACCCAGTGAAATTACCTATGAAATTACCTACAAATATATTTTTCGCCAAATAAACAGGAAATAAAATACACAACACTACCATGGAACATGCACGATAAACACAACAATAGGTAAAATCTAGTTTTACATGAAACAAATGCAAGAATTGTCCATTACCATCGCTCGGTCCAATCTTAACGATCTTTGGTGTTGATTTCGTTGTCTCTCCTCCGCCGTTCACCGCGACCACCTGGATCTCATACGACTCACCAGGGGTCAGGTTGGTGATGTTCGCCCAGTTATGTTCCGTCTCCAGGCGGGTTTGTTCCCATGGCTCGTCATCAATGGCACCTGAAACATTGAAAGTAGTATACATAGATAGATAATGATAAATAACATAATTACTATCATTAATTTACCTTTTGGTATGCTGTGCAGCAAACAGTTCAATTTATAATGCACTCCTACAATGTTTGTTGCTCAGAGCGCATTGCACTTTGCCACCGTTCACTGAAACCCCATTTCAACTTCTATTGAAGCAATAGCCACGCTGCAATTGATGTGTGAAAGCCGTTCGTTCTGATAATTGCATCACTAGAATCCAATCATAGTCTATAGCAAGGTACTCATTTATACAGCTGAATAAACTAAGGCAACGAGTACTGAACAAAATTGCCTAAGCTTCTAACAGCAGTAAGTGGATTTATACCCTGGTCCTCTCAGTTGAGTTTGATGTACTACCATTGGGTCACCACGTTCCACTGCACTGTAATGCTTCCAATATGTGCACACATACATGCATGCCTGTGCATATATAATTTCATCTGTAGTCACCGCTGGTTACTGGAAAAACCAGCATGGTAAGTGCTGCCACCTGCTGGGTTCTATCAGGTATTAACACTGGGTAATCATCTGCCAACTTTTTCAGCCAGAAACCCAGGTAATGTCTGACATTTAATCAACTATGTGTCACACAGTAGTTCACTGTTGACATTTAATATCATCCCATCATAAGGTACACTACAAAACACATGTCATTTCTACGACAAAATGTTATGAAAATGAAAAAATATCCAATCGTCCCAAAGTACCAACTAACATTACTGCCCTCTATTGGCATGCACAGGAACCACAACTTACCGGCGCGCCTGTACTTGACATAGAATTCACTGCCGGGGTTTCTGGTCGGACCATCAGCTGTTGGCACCCATGACACATTGATGAAATCCTCTCCAGATTCAATTTTAGCGAAGCCAGAACGTCACGCTCTGAAAGAATTCACAACAATGAACGAAAGATGGCGGACAATTGGTATTCAACGGCAGTCTGTGCTTATTGTTATAATGTGTTTATTCCCGCGCATGATCATGTTTTTGCCAGATATATTATTACATATAGCATGTTTCTTATCATTAAAAATCGTCCTGAATTACCATTTATACAGTTCATACTTAAGTGGTTCAACTTAAGAAATCTATTTTATCACCCCAAACACTTACAATTGTCGTCCAAAATCTGCCTATATACATAGTGTATGTTGTTAATTATATTATGTTGAATTAACTGATGTGTGTACCATATAATTTTGAATACAGTAACAACATATTGATATGTGATGTAAAAAAACAGGTGTTTCTGCAACGCCCCCCCCGAAGCTTTTTGACATGAAAAACGATATTAAAAATATGTTCAGTGTGTTGACAAAAGAGTTATGATAACTCTCCACTTATAAACTGATTTAACAGTGCTGTGAATGACTTCATTAAGGTTGACTCATTTTTGGAGTGAAAATGACACTTAAGGCTATTTGTAGCCCGCCTCTACATACATTGACATAAGGCTATTTGTAGCCCACCTCTACATGCATTGATTTAAGGCTATTTGTAGTGTATAAAAATGTGTTGATAAATGTTGCATTTAGAATATCATAACTTTGAAAATTAAGAAGAAAAATATTCATAATGTAGGAATTTTTTTAGAACTTGTAGAGTTAATTAAGCAAATGGTGACTGAAAGTATTATTATAAAATAGCCATTACTATAAAATAGCCATTACATTACTATAAAATAGCCATTACATTACTATAAAATAGCCATTACATTAGTGTTATATTTTACATGGGCTATAGTTCCTTCATATTTTGTTTGTTGCCATGGAAATGGATCTGACAGAAAACTTGAAGATATGTTTTAATCAGTAAGACCCACTCTACACTTTGGGCATAAAACATTGCACTAACTATGTAAATTAAATCACATAGAGATGTCATGTCTCCCCTTGAACCTGCCTCAACAGTTCATTTAGCTCATTGTGAATCAGGTTCGTTCACGTTCAAATGTATAATGTGTGAATAGATTAAGTAATAGGCACAGTCAAATAGAGTGCATATATTTGGTAAAAATTAATGAAAGAATTGACTTAGATATTCTTTGCATGGATTATCACTCATTCCACGTCTTCATTCTGGATGCAGTGTGAAGAATTACTCTGGTGTCTGCTTCCAGTTGAGTGGACTCAAGGTCAGACACATCTATGACTGAACCCTGTGTAGCCAATATCCTCTTACTTTCTTCCTTGAAGTCACCGCCAAGATACAGACAACTCAAACCCATGGTTGGTACTAGCTGCTCTTCCTTGCTCGGTGTCTCACAGAGAAAGCTCAGAAGTCCCGCCTTGTTGGCTGACACAGAGAGGAACTCCTGTGGGTCACGAGCTCTATACTGCTCACTTACCTCAGACAGCCTCGCTGGTCGTGACAAGGCATACATGTGCTGCTGCACGGACGATTTCAGGCTTCGGAAACTACCAGTCACAGCGGAAATGTACGATGCTTATACAAGTAAGAACATCTTCAATAAGATTATTATTGTAATAATTGTGCCACAAAAGTTAATAATGGTCCTGTTATGTCTATATATTCAATGCATTGCATCTTGTCATACACTGGTTAAGATACAGGGAGGCTTACGAACATGCATAGCAATTTTGTGCCATGGCGCCTTCTTGCAAAACGTTTTTTTCTCATTTGATAATCATTAGTATTTAACTCCAAACAACAGTTCTAACAATTTGTTTGCACTCACTTAATGATATAATTGTTAGTGATTTAGAATGTTTATCTCTTAGGCAAATGTATAATGTTTGTAAAAATGGTATATTCTTAGTTTAGCAAAAACAGCATCAACCAGTATGCATCAACTTGGCAGAACCTCGGTTTCCATGCTACGATCATCCAATTTACGGTGATTCTAGGTGTTTACTGCACTTAACTAATACTTAACTACTTTTGGGGTGTTTATAGCACTAACCCGTCCATATTTGAGTGTAGACAAATGGCCGTGAGCTGCTGTTATCGCCCCAAAAAGGGTAAAACATTCAGTCAGATAGGGTCAGGGTTGTTTGATTTAAATCATTTGATTTAAATCATTGATTTAAATCACTCCAAAAAAATCATTGATTTATGATTTTTTTTTTACTTCCGATTTTTTAATCGCTGATTTTTATGAATTTAACACAAATAATTGTTTACAAGCATCGAAATCAACAAAGTTTTGTATGTTTTTTAATACAAAAGCACAAAGTGCGCACACTTGTGTAGCTGTATTGACACCAGACAGCCTGATAGTCAAATATTTTACGACATTGTGTGTGTTTGAGCTATTCCCTTTCTGAATGCAGTGAAGCCACACAAACTTGTCTTCCAGAGCAAGTATCTTTTCAAGTCAGAAGCCCTGAGTTAAAGTCCACCTAGATCTTGTGCTAATTATTACCAATTCAGTATGTTGACTCAAGTAAGTCTGGTTGGAGACCCTTAGAGTACACAGAGCCCTGGTCAGGTGCTAATCCACCCTCTAAGCAAACAATAATTAGCACTGCTACAGCCACAGACACACAGCATGCTTTCCTTTCCAAGACATATTATGCAACTACAGGGGTGAGGCTTTGTGGACATTGTCTAATGTCCTCAGATAAGCAAAAATCATGTACCCTTTGTTAAGACAAGTACCCAAATCGATTTGAATAGAACACGTTTGAAAGAGTTTATAAATATAAACATCTATATAAATGTATATATACCAGATTTTAAAAAAATCAAATAAATAAAAAAATCCGATTTAAATCAAATAAATCCGATTTTCTTTTGATAAAAAAATCATGTTTTTTTCAACCCTGGATAGAGTTACAATGCTAGTTCGCAATAGGGTTGGACGATACAAGGTTGTCCAACCAGGTTGTTTACAAGGTTGTCCACCCAGGCTGTGATCCTAGATATAAAATAAATTTAGTGCCCGCAATTAGCAGTTAGAGTCCAGGCCGGCCCAGGTCCGCAAACTAGAATTTAGGCCCGGCCCAGGCCCAACCCAGACAGTGAATGTTTGGCCCAGGCCCGGCCTGCAAGTTTCAGGCCCAAGCCCGGCCCATACCCGCGGGCCAAAGATGGGTAAACCTGCTGCCCGCAAGCCCGTGGCCCGCTAAGTTTAGAGAAGATAAATCTATAATCTTATAACAAAGACAAAAAACAAATAAACTGTAAAACGTACTTATTGTTTTATTAAATAAAAAAGGTCCATAGTGTGCTGGATGAGTTCTAAAAATTCAGCACCACCAACTTCTTCAAACTTACAAATATCCTGAAGAAAAATTAAGAAAAACTTCTTAGTGTCATTACTATTAAATATGGTAACATTTGTTATATTTGGCTTTAATGTATTGGTTTATTGTTAGGGTAGGATATTTGTTTATCTAACCCTGACTTAACCCATATGCAAGCCATAATCCCAATTTATATTGTTAATTGAATTAGCTCAACTAAGTTAACATAATTTAATATATTTCAATTAAATGTCACCCACTGGCACTGACACCCAGTGGCATTTCCAGCAGGCCTGCAGTCACTAGCCTGAGACAGACATGTTCAGACATGTGTGAATTAGTACAAGTGTGAATGAATTAGGACTGGGGAGAAATACCAATTACCAACTGGGTTGGGTACTGGGTAGTGGGCTAGTGGCCTAGTGGGCACTTGGCAGTGGGCAGGTCTTTCAGGTGGGCAATGTTTGGAGGGAAGACCTAGACAATAGAATGTCCACTGGTATGGTCAAAGGGTGATAAGTTGATTGTTAATCATGGCTTGATTGCCTCTGCAAATATTTCTAAAGTAAACATTTGGGGCTGGCTACTTCCAGCCAAGTGAACTTATGGGGTTCGCTAGGTGGCGTGGTCAGCGGTATACGGACAAAAACCACCCCAGACGAAAACCACCTGGACAAAAACCATCTGGACTAAAACCCTCCCGGACATAATCCCCCCTGACTAAAACTACCCTGGACAAAAACCACCCACGTTTTTTGCGAGTATTTATTTAGAATCATACGACCAATTATCATGAGTATACACATTCATACAGTGAGGGTGATTTTATATAGCATCATTTTACAACCAATTATACACATTCATACATGTACACATATCAAAAGTCAACATATATTATGAAAATTACTTCCAGCGGATACAGTGTCTATGAAAATTACTTCCAGCGGATACAGTGTCCTATTATTATCATGAGTATACACATTCATACAGTGAGGGTGATTTTATATAGCATAATTTTACAACCAATTATACACATTCATACATGTACACATATCAAAAGTCAACATATATTATGAAAATTACTTCCAGCGGATACAGTGTCTATGAAAATTACTTCCAGCGGATACAGTGTCCTATTCCCCTCAGGGTAACCTCAACAGATTTGCGGCCATCGCGAATATCTGTACAGAGGTTGTGAAGCCTCTGCTGGAGCTGTACTGTGGATCGATGTACCCGCTTCTTGAGAGGCTGTCCACGGGAATCCAGAAGAATGGCGGCGCGAGCATCATTCTGATCCTTACGAAGATTGTCAATGGTACGCCATATGCTGGGATGTGAACACCCAACAAGTGATTGGAAGGAGTTGTTCCATGCCTCGCACATATTGTTGGTTCGAGATTCACCGCTGATTGTGACCTCATGAACGTTCCACAGTTCAGGTGGGAACATTGGTGCGATCCTGCGCATCTTCATTGGAGGAATGCTACCATCTGGACCAGTTGGTCGCTGGATTCGGCGATACGATCCCGAGATGTAGGTGGCATCAAAGTAATCGATGAGAGGTTCTAGACCTTCAGGTGTGTGTTCCTTGAGATACTTCAGTCCTTCTGGAACATCAGCTACAGGCAAGAATGCCAATCCGTCGAGCATCCCGCAGAACAGCTTCACGTCATCATCTGAGCGATACAGTGTCACAAGTCCAAGCTGCTGCACCTTGCGCCACGTACTCTGGGTGAGATGATAAAAGCAACCTCTGCTCTGAACATCGGATCCAAGGGTACTGCTGACTGCGTTGATAGTAGCCTGTTCAAAGTCAGTGATGATCGTTGTTGGATCAGGCTGAAAACCCAGATCACTACACCTTTCCAGTACAGCTGTGATGAGCTCTTCGTATGTGGCTTGAGTCTTGCTGGATAGGAATGCATAAACACAGCTGATAGCACTTTCCCCGAGAGGGGCGTGAATCACGTAGAGTTGTTGAAAGATGGAAGGTGCTGAATCAAAAGTGCCATCCATATGCCAGGTGTCAGATCGCGCAAGCTGTGTCAATGCAGCATCAGAGGCGAAAACCAGCATCCGATCAGCTGCATCTGGACCGCTGTCATGGATCAGAAATTGTTCATTGTCAGTACCAGTGGTGCACCATTCGTCGGGCATAACGAGGTCAGGCAGGCCAGCTGGGCTTTTTGGAAAAGCTTTGGCCTTTTCACGGCATATACAGCGTTTGATGGACTCGCGAGCACCCATGGACACCCGGACTTCTAGGGATTCAGCGGCTGTGTTGTCAGCGAGTAGTTGTGCAGGAGTGCCCCTGGAAGTGCCAGCTGCTTCTTTGATTACTGAGCGGATCTTTGTAGCAGCTGTAGTGTATGGGTTGGGGTCATGGCTGTGCGGAGTAGTTCGGATTGTTGTCTGGATCTGTAAGTCACTAGTGAGAGATCCCTTGCAGTTTTTTGAAACTCTTTGGGAGCATTCCCAGCATATTGTTGTCTTGCTATCTTTTTTCTTGGTATACATATAACCACCACATAGAAGTTTTGAACCACCCTTGTGGCTCTTGATGATCTCCATAGTATTCAATGTTTAGTATCTCAGTAATAAAGTTGTGTAGCTTATAATATCTTTTGAGAAGTGATAATGTGACTGATATGACTTCCATATTTATAGGAACTCAGGACTGATTAAAGGATTATCCTGATTACAGTTAAGACCTTTCTTTCATATAAATGCAATAATTTTGAGATGGCTTCACCCTGACAAATGAAAAATTTTCTTTATTCATGTACATGATTACATTCATCAATAGAGAGTGGCTTCTATCATTGATTGCCTGATTGGCTGGGATTACAATTAAAGGTTGGCTTCTCCCTGACAAAGGAAAATTTTTCTTTATTCATGTACATGATTACATTCATCAATAGAGAGTGGCTTCTATCATTGATTGCCTGATTGCCTGGATTACAATTAAAGGTTGGCTTCTCCCTGACAAAGGATAAAATTCTTTTGTCATGCAAAGGATTACAATTATACATGTATGTCAGTTTCATGTAATTGCAATGTTTTCATTGTTGACAAAGGAACTTTCATTGTTAAGGCTCATCATTCATTATTTAATATTTCACTTGTTTTCTATACTTCTATACATAAATTATAAGAAGATATAGTTACAATTTTCAAAGAATATTTCAAAGATAAAAAAGGGGGTTTTTGTCCAGGGTAGTTTTAGTCCGGGGGGATTATGTCTGGGGGGGTTTTAGTCCGGGTAGTTTTTGTCCAGATGGTTTTTGTCCGGGGTGGTTTCTGTCCTACACCCGTGGTCAGCGGTGGTGTTGTCGGGTCGGATCTCCGGTGGAATTTGTCATTTTGCTAATTTATATAATAATTTACCTTGTTTACTGATCGGTACACCGATCAAGTACAACATAAAGACCCAGACGGGAGAAACCTGAACGATATATGCTGAATACAGCTAAGTAAAATCTGCACTTATACCAGCCAGATTAAATTTGTATTTCCCGCCCTTTGGGTCAAGGCCGATCTGTGTAAACAAAGACCCTACGGCCAACAAGGCTACCGTATGTTTTAGTTAAACATAGCTTGTTAGACGCACTTGCTCGGGTATCAACACCTAGCGTGACATATACATTACATACACACTATCTATCCATGCTATATATCCCTGCCCCGTACCTTTCGTACTAACCAGGCTTTTTAACCGACGCTGAACTTTATGATCTAGAGTCGCCCTAGATCGTAACGCCTGTCAGACAAACAAGTTGATTTGTCTGAAGCTCCGTCTTATCCTGCACAAATCAGCGTCATCCATTGCACAGCTTTCACGAGTTCTTCTTTTAGCTATTCAGATCTTATATAAGTATTATTGTCGTTTTATATAAGTATTATTGTCACTATTATTTATTTATTTATTAAAATTTAACCACCTGTTTTAATATGATAATTTGAGTACGCTTTTAAAGGTTATTTTATCTTATTTATTCCGTAATTTTGTTTTATATAAGTATTATTGTCACTATTATTTATTTATTTATTAAAATTTTATATAAGTATTATTGTCACTATTATTTATTTATTTATTAAAATTTAACCACCTGTTTTCATATGATAATCTGAGTACGCTTTTAAAGGTTATTTTATCTTATTTATTCCGTAATTTTGTTTTACACCCTCGCCACTCGAGGACCCCCTTAGCTTCACAACGATACTGGGAATATCGTGATCTAGTCATGTCTCAAATGCCAAGAAAACATTGGAAATCCAATATAAGTCTGCTTAATGTCAATACACAGTCAATCAGCGCAAAGAAGCTTGAATTCCAGTACATGGTAGAGGACGCAAAACCTGACATCATAATTGCATGTGAAACTTGGCTCAAGCCCAATATCAACAGTAGCGAATTCATGCCACCTGGGTATGACCCTCCTTTCAGGAATGACAGAGCGGATGGTTATGGAGAGGTCATGATTGCCATCAAGACTGGACTTGTCGCAGAACGCATATCTATAATGTCACCGTGCGAGATGGTAGGAGTGAAAATTCAGACCGCACAGCCACACCCTCTTGTAGTACTCGGAGTTTACAGGCCAACAGACAACAACTCTGATTACACAAACTGTATGTGTGATGCCATATCAAGCATAGCCAGGAAATTCCCAAACAGCCCCCTGTGGATTGCAGGAGACACAAACCTCCCAGACGTCAATTGGCAAACAAACACCATATCGAAACATCAGTACACTAAACAGATAAATGAACTCTTCATTGACACATTTGCCATGCTGGGCTTATCACAGATGGTCACTTTCCCGACAAGACTTCACAACACCTTAGATGTCTTCCTAACAAATCGACCTTCCCTCGTCAACAGATGCGAGCCAATACCAGGGGTCAGTGATCATGACGCAGCAGTCTACGTAAACTCGGACATCGTGCCAAAAAGACAAAGACCTGTCCAGAGGAAGATCCACATATGGAAGAAAGCAGACACTGAACTGATCAAGGAAGATCTAGCTGCTTTTGCTGAAGAGATGCAAACCCGATACAACCCGGAAACACCTGTGGAAACATTGTGGGCATTATTTACAGCCAAATGCCAAAGCGTATTGGCCAATCACGTTCCAACAAAACTGTCTTCCCAGCGCTACAATCAGCCCTGGGCCAACGGCAAGATAAGAAACCTGTCTAGAAAGAAAAAGAAATGCTACAAGAAGGCCCAGCGAACCAAGTCTGACCAGGACATAGCAAAATACCGGGCTACAAAGAAGCTTGTTCAATCAGAGTGCCGCAAGGCGTATTACCAATACATTAACTCCATGATAGGAGAAAGCAACCAGAATGGGGGCAATCTGAAGAAGTTTTGGTCTTTCATCAAAAGCAAGAAAAGCGACAACAACGGAGTAGCCCCACTCAAGAAGAATGGCATTGTCCACAGCGACAGCCAGACTAAAGCTGATATTCTTAACACCCAATTCTCATCGGTCTTCACGAAAGGAGGCAAGATTAACGTGCCGAACCTTGGAACTTGCAAATACAGTGTCTTGCCAGATATCACAGTATGTGAAACTGGCGTGAGAAAACTCCTCGAAGCAGTTAAACCCCATAAAGCCACTGGACCTGATGCGATTCCTGCCAGGCTCCTGAAAGACTATGCCGCTGAGATTGCACCAGTACTGACGCTCATCTACCAATCATCCCTTGATCAAGGCACCGTGCCGGTAGATTGGAAACATGCTTGGGTTATTCCAGTCTATAAGAAGGGAGATAGAGGCTCACCATCAAACTACAGACCTATCTCTCTAACGAGCATTTCCTGCAAAACTCTGGAGCACATCATACACAGCAACTTCATGGACCACCTGGAAAACCTCAACATACTAACTGACTATCAGCATGGCTTCCGCAAACATAGATCCTGCGAAACCCAGCTTATCCAAACAGTTGATGATCTAGCCAAGAGCCTACATGATGCTGGACAGATCGACGCTGTGCTGCTGGATTTCTCTAAAGCATTTGATAAAGTGTCTCATCCCCACCTGGCAGCCAAATTACGTCATTACGGCGTGCGAGGAAATACACTGGACTGGATCCAAAACTTCCTGAGTAACCGTACCCAAGAAGTAGTCCTCGAAGGTAAAAGATCATTTACAGCTGCTGTCACCTCAGGCGTTCCACAGGGCACAGTCCTCGGCCCCATCCTCTTCCTGTGTTACATCAATGACCTCCCGGACCAAGTATCCTCTACCGCACGTCTATTTGCTGATGACTGCCTCCTGTACCGGAACATCAACGCAACAGCTGACGCAGATACATTACAAGATGACATCGACAGGTTGCAGAAATGGGAGGCAGACTGGTTGATGGAGTTTAACCCAGACAAGTGCGAGATTATCAGAATCACCAACAGAAGGAAGAAGAAAGTAGTCAGCTGCTACTCGATCCATGGGAAAGCTCTGAAGGAGGTCACTGGCGCCAAGTACCTTGGAGTAACCATCGACAGGAAGTTAACATGGAATGACCACATCGACAACATAACAAAGAAGGCCAACAACACCAGGGCTTTCTTACAGCGCAACATCAGCAGCTGCCCCCAAGCCATCAAATCGCGGTGTTACCAGACCTTTGTAAGGCCTATTGTGGAGTATGCGTCGACTGTATGGGACCCATCCACCAAAAAGTACACCAAGGCAGTTGAGAATGTCCAGAGGCAAGCAGCCCGCTTCGTAATGAACGACTACCGGCGACGCAGCAGCGTAGGGAACATGCTTGAGAGTTTGGAATGGAAGTCACTAGAGAGAAGACGAGCCGATGCCAAGTTGATGATGCTGTACCGCATCAACCACAAACTGGTTGATGTGACAACGAAGTCGCTAGCCGCCGCACCAACACGCACCAGAGGCAGCACTTATCGCTTTTACCAGACTTTCACCCGCGTCGACGCCTACAAATCCTCATTCTTTCCCAGCGCCATCAGACTATGGAACAATAGCACACACGAATTAGTTAGCCAACCGTCAGTAGAAAGGTTTAGACAATGCCTTCTCACCATGCCAACATAGAACAATTATACAGTCCTTATTATTAGATATCATATAGCTCATGCACTAAATTATTGCCTAACTACGCAGACGCGACATATACTGACTAAAACGGACCCGAACCGGCATTACATTACCCGCTCCCACGCAATAGTGATCACAGCTCGAAAATACTCTAGCCACATTTATATGTGGCTAACATAGAGTCCTGAGCTTAAATGGAAGAAGAAGAAGAAGATTCCATGCAAGGTCTCAATTTGCAACTATATAATACTAAAGAAATAATTTTAAGTATTCATTAAACGGAATTACAATTTATAATCAGTTTTTATTAAAAAAAATAAAGTAATAATCGGTGTTTTGTATGAATATTTTTATTATGTCCAGGCACAGCCCAGGCCTGGCCCGGCCCGGCCCGCTCACACTAGGCCCGGCCCAAGCCCGATGTGTTTAAATTGTTTTCAGGCCCGGTCCGGGTCCGCAGTATGTAGGCCCGGCCCGCAAGATTATGTAGAGGCCCGGCCCGCGGGCTGCAGGCCGGGCCAGGCTTGGACCAAAAGCCCGGCCCGCGCAGGGCACTAAGATATATACATAGATATATTTTGTGGAGGCAAACCTTTTACAGCATTCTATGTCTGTTGGACACGTTTGGTTCCCTGGGTACTAGCCAATCAGCTATGTATGTGGAACCCAGTTTTTTCAGATACTGTATTTTCTTTCTTATATCATATACACAAAAGGCACCAGATTTACATGTTCTGTTGGTTCTTGTCCACAGTTCCTTACAATGTTTATACTCTAATTAGTTGATAAACAACAGTTTGTAAATTTTATGACTGATAAATTAAGTACCTAACAAAGTAAGTGATTGGTTGTTTGATAAAGTTTGTGTACATTAAACTAACATGGTTGAATACTTCCTATGCTGAATGATTCAAATTCAACATTTAGAGTCAGCATTCAAATTCAACATTTAGATTCAATATTCAAATTCAAGAAAGGTACAACATGAATTTAATGCATGTATATCGAGTCCGCTAGCAATTATATGTTATTGCAGATAGTATAAGTTACAAGTTGGTGTAATAATAACTATTTTGAAACAGTTGTATGTTATATGCAATACGTAACTCAGGCACAGCCAAAATAGAATTTAGTGTTGTTTGGCACTTTATCATCCTCTGTGAGAAGTTAATGTCTTAAAAACTTCTGTTTGATATTCTCTTAATCTTATTGTTGTATAATTTTGATTGATATGTGTTTTTCATGGAAAGTGTGTAAAGGTGTTAATTTTCATTTAGTGTTGTAATTCAGTAAAGTGGCTGCTACTATACCAATAAAATTTTATTTTTGTAACGGTCTCCTTGACCCATTGAAATATGTTTCTTTTTAAAACCGCAGCTAGCAGATGCAAAGTAATGAGTTTTTTATTAATTAAAATAAATTCATTAGTGCACTTTATATATTATTAGGATATGTGAATTTATACTTAGAATTTGTTATGAACGATACTGTTGTTAAGTGCTGTGATAATATTGTTGTATAATTTTGGGTCTAATAGGCATTTCCGATTTCCTTGTATAATACAGTGTACTCTGTTATGGCAGCAAGGGCAGCATCGTGGTTGACTTCATTCTACATCTGGACAGTGTCACCAACACCGATGTGCTACAACATCTACTTGTCAACAGTGTCAACAACAATGGTGGTAAACTTGGTGACTACAGCGTGGATGCCTCCAGTATCACTTTCTCTGGTTAGTGCTCACTAGAATAATAGTTTCCAACATTATGTAATGTAATGATTACATATAATGTAGTGTTCATAGTTTGATTCATGTAATGTAGTGATTACATATAATGTAGTGTTCATAGTTTGATTCATGTTAATGCAAAACATATATACACACAATGCAATACAATACTCATTTAAATCATGCATATAAAAAGATTATGCGACCAGGGTAATTACAATCATATTGTACTAAATGCAGAATGTCTGGAATCGATAAAACGTTAGTTGAGAACTGGTTGGCTTTGTTTTTTACACGAGATAAATGAGATTTTGCTTTCAGCGTCGATTCTCTGACACTTCTGTGACAGACTTATCGAACATGTTTTTCGTTGTGAAGGATGACTTATTGTTCTAGTGGGTTTGGGAGTTGATTATTAGCATTCCAGTTTAATAATAATTTTATTATGGGTGTTTTCTAACATAACTTTCTGACTTTGATGGATTTGTTATTGTGTTATAGCAGCTTATGTCAGCTGTCTGCATTGTTTAGCGTTTCCTATATAAAGCCGTCCTCAGACAAGGTATTTCTTTATACACTTACCGCCATTCTGCAACCGTCGTTCTGCTGCTGCCGCTGCCGTTGCCTCTGACGTCATAACCATGCTGTCTAGCGTCGCTTTGTTTTCCGACTTGATGCAAGCCTACATCGAGATTGGCGTTGCGTTGAGTCTGATACTGTATCGATCGTAAGTACATATTGTCCGTGGCTGTTTGCTGATACGTACTCCTGTGTTTTTAAAAGGTTTTAAAAGCGTCTACATAACACACACAGTTTAACTTTAAGAGACATCTTTTATGCGTCTGTGACCTAGTTACAATGCCTCTTGCTAAGCGGCTGGTAGTCTGATTATAAATAGCACGCGCGCCGCGTCGGCCGAGCGAGGTCGCCAGGTCAGTCTTATCAGTTTTAGGCGACCTAGTTTCTACGCGCTTCTACTGCTGTCGGTGTAGTATTACATACGCCGTGGTGGATCCAAAGTACACCGCTCACAGCAGGTCTACTCATAGTTTATTATTAACAGATGTGCATGTGCTATTTAATGTATATATGATGCTTTTAACACAGTCCTTTACCAATGGCTCAATGTGTCTTTCACTCTGGTTTTTCAGCTTCCATAGAAACCACTGGCCGTTCGTGATGCAGGAGTTGTGTGCTCATACGCCACGCATAGACAACGATGACATCGTCGACGATGGTTATCAATCCGAGAGTTGGGACAACGAGTGCAATGAATACAACGTATTTCTAGACCATAGAAAATTATGGTCTGCTGTCATGCAAGAAATGAAACTGTTCAAATCACGTTCCCAGATCGAAATGGAAATGCTGTGGGGGTTTAATGATGAAGGGGAAATAGCAAAACCACGTTCCGTGATAGAAATGGAAAAGTCGTGTGGGGGGTGCAGCAATGTAGTAAAACAGCCAGTACAACGACCTACAAAACTGATCGATAGACGAAGGAAATCACTGCCGCGACTGAACTTGTATTGAAATGGAAAACAAGATGAACACTATGTTTCAATATATGACTTTATATGCTTTAATATGGCTATTTTTAAATGAACTAATGAAAGATATTTATATGACTTTATATGCTTTAATATATGGCTATTTTTAAATGAAATAACGAATGATATTTATATGCTTTAATATGATTAAATATATGGCTATTTTTTTATATTTTTTAAATAATTAATATGATTTTATGTGTTTTAATATGATTTGATATATATATGGTTATTTTTTAAATAATGATATTACTATATTTATATGATTTTATGTGCTTTAATATGATTTGATATATATATATGATTTGATATATATGGCTATTTTTTTTAAATAATGATATTACTATATTTATATGATTTGATATATAACTATTTTTAAATAATTATATTACTATATTTATATGATTTTATGTGCTTTAATATGATGTATCGTTATTAAATATTAAAGTTTCTTGATGATTTCATTCAATGAGGTGTTATGTCTGTTAGCAACAGGGTAACGCGGGGCACAACGAACCAACGGTTAGGGTATCGCGGACTACATCGAACCACGGATTATATGTCTTGGAATAAAATTACTCCTCAAGGATTGGAGTAGCGGTCACGTTATAGGATAGCGGTCACTACGTTAGGGTAGCGGTCACTACTGAGGTCAAGGGTCACCACACATGAGATCAACAGGTCGGGATCATGTCAACATGTTGGGGTTATGACCGTTAGGGTTATCTCCAGTCGCTAGGGGGCGCTCGTGGTGGATGTAGGTTACCGCTAGGGGGCGCTGGGGCTACCCAGAAGCCTCTATACCGGAAGTGAATGGGTTGCTCTTTACTGTGCGGCTCTTTTGATCGGTCATTCCTGCACGTATACTACTTATGTAATACAAGGTTTTTTTCAATTTGGAAATGAACGAAGTTTGGATGCACGACCATTTCCAATGTTCATGTCAACAAGGTACTATTGGTAACCTTTGCTATTTGTTGCTGTGCGATAATTCGTAATATTTTCATTAATTTGTTACACACTAATAAACAGTCATGAACATGGGCATTATTGGCCTATTTGGGAGAAAAAGGTGATTAGGCAAAACAGCAATTTTTTATTGCTACATAAACTCCTGAAGTTTTAAGGTACAATTACATATATAAGTTCCTGGTGTGTCCACAGTGGTCTTTGATACGTAGTGACTCGGCCACAGGCTTAGCATAATAAGTGATCCCTGCTTTGGGGTTCATGGTCCCTGCTATAACCACACTAAACAAAAACCCTGTAAAGTGGTTTTGAATTTTCTTGCGAAAGTATGTATTTGCAGATGTTTGCTATAACTTGCGTTTAGAGGGCTAAAGTCACATTAGATAAATATTATTTAGAGCGCTGAAGTCATATTAGATAAATATTACATGTATGTACGAAACTGTTTAAAAGTGCATGTGCAGGGTTTGGGCTAGTGCAAACAAAGACAGATAGTCAGTAGGAAATCTAGGTGTGTGTTATGTATGTGATCCTGGGCCAACTCAGGAACTCTGGGTATATGAAAACACGGGTGGAAATGAAGCACCCGCAGAAGGGCCTGTTTGTTAGTACAAGATGTGATAAACACAGGGTAGGATTTCTTTGAAATTCTAAGCTAAGGGTATATTTAAGTGTATTTAGTTTATATTTATAACTAATACACAGTATATTTAAATTTGAATACATGCACTATTTTTAGTTGTGTTGGGGATGATTTGGGTTTCACGTGTTTTAACAACTATTGTTTACATTCGTCATCTTGATTTATGTTCGTTGTTAAGCAAAGTAAACGCAGCTGATTGAGTAAATTTGGTTTAGGATCGTGTGATCTCTAACGTTATAACACGATTATATTCTGATTTTGATACTATTGCATATCTGTAAGTTTAGCTTGTAAAGAGCCTTCTATCTCGGCACGTTGGACTATCCCGATCCCATTTAATTGTATGACTTTGTTATATATGCTTATTTCATTTGTAATTTGCATAGTTGGCTAATTCCTTGTTAAATTGTTACTTTGGATTCTGCCAGGTACATTTTGTGAAGTGTAACACAAGTGAATAATGGATAAACACAAAGCATTGTCAGAAATCAAGAAGGAGTTTTATTCATTAATAAGCATGCTAATCTAATTCATACAATCATTATAAAATTTTTATTAAGCTGTTAAATCCTGCATCCATATATGTGTGCGTGCGTGTGTGTGCGCGCTTGTGCCTGTGTGGGCATGCCTGTGTGTGCGTGCGTGCGTGCGTGTGTGCGTGCGTGCGTGCGTGCGTGTGTGTTATGAGAATGATGAGCTTTTGCACAGTGATCAAATATGGCTTAATACTTCCAAAAAGAAATAAATTTGGCATCAGCAGGTAAGCCTGTTGGTAAAGAGACAACAATTAATTTTCTTTTGCTTGGATGTGGAGTTAACTGTGAAGTAACCATGGTAATGTTGCATGCATTGTGCATCATGGGATCCATGGCAACCTGAACTGTTCTTACAGCTCCTCTCGATCAGCCGGGCAACTTCTGGATGGACGAGAACACATTGAACGCAACCAGCGCCAAGTTCATGTGGGACCCAGTGGATACGTCGCCTAATCGCATCCAGGGTTTCTTCCGCGGATATCAGGTAGGGTTCTGTTTAACATGATCTGTGTAGGAGATGTTTCTGTAATTAACTGGTGATGTCACGTCGTTCTCCTACAGAGGTCAGACCACAGTTAGGTTACCAGAAGTGTTACAGAATGTAGTGCTTGAAATATGCAGTTTAGCAGATTTCAGTGATTTTATTTGCCAAGGAGTCAATATTTAGACAGGAATGTTGGACCGTTTGCAGTTTTTGACCTTTGGCAGTTAAATGTTGTAGTAGGAACTGGATTTGAAGATGCATAGGTATTTTGGTAGTGACATTCCCGAAACACTGCCAGGGGCTTTAATATTTGGTGAAAACTGCCAATTTTGAGGGTAAGCATGTTTGCGACACGATCAAAAAGGCTGGAGATATTGGATTTTGACGAAACTTGTCCAACATATGAACGACATGATGGATGTGACGAAGTTTCAGAATATGTAATTGTTCCCTTTTTGTTGTAATGAGGCCAACAATGTGGAAAATAGACCTATATTCATTGTCATCATTTGTATAGTATAGTAGTGGATTCTGAGATGATATATGCAATGACATTGGCCTGAGAAAGTGAAGGGGATTCCAAAGCATGATATAGATTGACATCTTCATGGTCTTACATAGCTATTTTTGCTACAAAACTATAAGATAAACAAACTTAGCCATAACAAATATATAAAAATAAAGCTGTTCAGCATTCTGCTACCAGGGAAAACAGATTTGCTACCTGTTTTCAGTCATGGTTACAACAGTTAATTTTGATCAGATTTCTGAAGATTGCTTTAATGATGAAACGTTTTATAGTGAGACATTTGGACAAAAGACAATAATTACAGGTTATCAAAGGATATTTACTGACCAATATAAAATGATATAGTCATATAAATTTTCCCATTTAACTTATTTTTATTTCTTGACTGTTGAAACAACCCCTCTGCCTGTCTGTTTCAGATCCAGTTCTGGAGATCAGATGACCCAGAAAACATCTGCTCGCACGACGTCATCCTTGAGAACTATGATCCGTGTCCAGAGTATTATGATCCGGATCGTGTAAGGTGGGACGTGTCCCAGGAATCGACCCATGTGATGAACCTGTGGCCTTTCTCTCAGATCACGGCCGGGGTTCTCGTCCTGAATGGGGCGAAGAGGGGTGACCTGGGGGATACGATTGAGTTCACAACCCCAGAAGGAGGTCAGTGTTATTTTTAGCTGATTCAGCAGATAAATGACTTGAAAAATAAAAAATTATCAGCTGTTTGTGGAGCCACAACAAGACATGATTACGATGATCAATTTATAAATGAACAAAAACATGGTTTTAAAACATTGAGAACATATAGAGAAAATTTATGAAATAAATTCTGGATGATCGATTATGACCCATTGAAAAATATGTAATTATCTGGTCGAAAATAAACATTATTAACTGCATTGTGGAGGCATAAAATATGATTGTGATTTTTTGATATATGACAAAGTTATCCGGTAAACTACATAACCCTAAACATGGTTGTAATCCATTGAGAATCTGCCGAATTATGTACAGTGGAACTCACTGTTAAGGTCACCCTTGGGACTGCGCAAAGTGACTTGAATTGCGAGGTGATTGTATTAGTGGGACTAAATGTCCTATAATTTTGGACTATTTCACTGTATATTGTTGAGCTGCAAAATAAGATTTATTATCCCTTCAGGAAAGACAAAGTTGTCAACAATAAGAAGTAATCTCATTGGCTGACTGCACCATGTAACAGTCACATGACCATTGTATTTTTCAGTTCCGGGCCCTGTTCCATCATTCAAGGTGACGCAGAAGGATTCACACCACTTCAGGGTCAAATGGCACCCTCCCTATGAGCATAAATGCATCATTGTCGGCTATGTTGTTGGCTACAGGAGAGGTATGTAGTCCTGTCATTATGGCATACCGTATTGTGCCAAATAGAAGCACAGTGCATGAATGCACGAGAAGTGCATTTATTTTAATACTTGAAGACTTGCTAGAACCCATGTAACACCATATTAAATATACTTCTTGGTAGTAAAGTAACTTTAAAATACGAAAGTGTGAAAATATGAAAAACAGATACCCTATTTTATTTGTGCAATCAATAAAAATTAATGAATTAAATATAAAAAACAAGTACATTAATAATAGCACAGTTAATATCACCATATTTGTGGACTGTAATGAACAGATACATCAGAATACATCAGGTGATTGTAATCTATGTATCTTTTAATTGGTTTTTTTTTACACTAAATTTTACCTTTCTTCTTTGTGATGTTTCAACAGCTTTTAACTGCTTTCATCTGACTGACAAAGAAAAAAGGCAGTCTTCTTCATCGAGGAGAGCACCCTGGAGGCCACAGGTATGTAATATTTATTTGATATAGCGCCATATCCTATACAATTCACAGCGCCTTACAGAAAATATATTTTAAATAATACGTTGTGGTAAAACTATGCTTGTAATATCATAGATAAAATTATATTTATTTTTTTTATAATAATTAAGATGAGCATGGAAATGTAATCAATGGTCATGAGAAAGATTTTTACTGTAGATGCATGGTGTACATAATATTATATAATAGGTTAAAAACAGATAAATGTAAACATTGATGAGTTAGGCTTAATGTATAGATAAACAGATAAATAAACTAAGATAAATGTAAGCACAGAAGACGCTATTTAACAGCTTCACTTCAGGCTGGAACAACTGGTTCCATTAAATCAATGTATGTACATGCAGGTTACAAATAGCCTTAAGTCAATGTATGTAGAGGTGGGCTACAAATAGCCTTAAGTCAAAATTGTTACCATTGGGAAAACGTTATTCAGAAATCCAGTAAGTGTTTGGAAAGAAAACAGATGTGTATAGTTACTATCCTAATTAAAGCTGCCTCTACAATTCATTCAGTCTGTTTCATAAAACTAAGAGTGTGCACTTTTGTTAGATCATCGAAAGATCAGTAAATTGCAAAAGTATGAATTACAGTAAGTCAGTGTATATAGAGGCGGGCTACAAATAGCCTTAAATCAATGTATGTACACACGGGCTACAAATAGCCTTAAGTCAATGCATGTAGAGGTGGGCTACAAACAGCCTTATGTCAATGTATGTAGAGGCGGGTTACATATAGCCTTATGTCAATGTATATAGAGGTGGGCTACAAATAGCCTTAAATCAATGTATGTACACGCGGGTTACAAATAGCCTTAAGTCAATGTATGTTGAGGTGAGTTACAAATAGCCTTATGTCAATGTATGTAGAGACGGGCTACAAATAGCCTTAAATCAATGTATGTACACGTGGGCTACAAATAGCCTTAAGTCAATGTATGTAGAGGTGAGCTACAGACGGCCTTATGTCAATGTATGTAGAGGTGGGCTACAGACAGCCTTATGCCAATGTATGTAGAGGTGGGCTACAGAAAGCCTTATGTCAATATATGTAGAGGTGGGCTACAGACAACGAAAACGAGATGAACGAAAAATCAAAAGGCAGCTTTATGTGCTGATGAAATAATTGTAAATGTGATCTTACCAACAGTTGTTGTTGTTGTTTGGTTGTTACCACAGCAACAAGACTTGACCTGAGGCAAAAGATGCCCCATGAGGTCAAGGATGACAGTTAGCGACTCCGTCTGCCTACCCGGGGTGACACCTGGTGTTGTGGTCAGAGTCGGAATTGCTGGACCTAGAATGACAAACACGTCACGAAGTGGGCTGATACCATGATGACAGGAGACTTCTACAGATGACAAAATTATTGAGAAACATCAAATGACACTCTCACATCAACATTAGGTGTTCACAAATGATTGTTCGGTGATGACAGTCACATCAACATCAGCTGATGACACTGTTACATGAATGTCACTTGATGACACTGTTAGATCAACAATAGCTGATGACATTGTCACATGACTGTTGGGTGATGACATTGTCATGTGAATGTCGGATGAAGAAATTGTCAAATGAATGTGGGGTGATGACATTGTCACATGAATGTCGAGTGATATATTGTCTCATGAATGTCAATATGGTTACAGCATTAAAATAATATGTAGTTGCGGACTGTCTTAGTGTAAAAAATGTTGAATCAACATCAAATTTTTTAGCATCATATAATAAAAGAAAGCCTTTTTTTTATATATTCCAAAAGCCAAAATATTTTTATATTTCCTTAGAACAAAATCTCAAGAGCAATAGTATAAACATCATGATCAAAAGGAAATGATAAAATGACACAAATACAGTTGCTAGCATTGTATAATGATAAAAGGGTAAGTTGATCAAACAAACCACCATTGATGATCGAGTACTATTTTTCTACAGATTAGAAGCCAGGGAATTCCAGAAAATTTACAGTGACGCTGGACAGCCATTCAACCAGAAACAACAGCGTACATGGTTACCTCCCTGACTGATGAAATTATTACGAATAAGAAGAATCTTACTATCATTATTTGGTGGTGTAGTCGACGTTGAGTTTTTGGGTTTAAGTACTTTAAATAAGTACTTTAAAATGTTGATAAGATTCGAGATTGTAAAGCAATCGTAGTTCCGTAATAGTTCACCACATGGCGCTGCATGACACATGACGCAATGGTGGTCATATTTCACATGCTACTGACATTAATTTAAATTAGTATGCATGCCTTGACGCCCCCCCCCCATTAGTACACTCTATGTTAATGATGTCAACAATTGTGAACTGTCTCTACCCGGTAATACAATTCATGCTACAAATATTGTTTTCATTCCCTATTTAGCTGTTTTCAACCTCTACGGTTGTAAATCAAATAAACTTGTGATATAGACTTTGTGAAGCCATCTACACCTGACTTATTAAAATTATATAGATTTATTATTATGTAAAGATTTTTATGAAACCATTTATATATGAAGCTTGTATGCCGTATGAATGACAGTTCATACAGTATGAATGCTTCATGAAAATGGCATCCTGGAGAACCCCATAGCAAACAAATCTAAACAATTCTATAGATGTGTATATCTTTCTATAGAATTCTACAGAGCATAGTAGAATATTGTAGGGAATACTATACAATACTACCAATTCTATAGAAATGTCTGCCAAAATCCTTTAGAATATTCTATAAAAAATCCTATAGAATATTCTATAACAAATTCTATAGAAAATGTCTCTGCAAACATTCTTCGGAATATTTTATAAAAATTCTACAGATTTTTTTGCTAAGGGACTGCATAAAAAGTAAAGTGACACAGCGATAGAGACTCACCGTCGACAGGATTGGCAGGCAGATATTTGTTGCAGCCATAGCCCTGGCAGCAGTACACGCAGTACGACTGGTCATTCTGTCCAGGACAGTTATTCACATTGCCAGCTGCATTGTTCTCACAAGCCTGTAGCTGCTTACATTATTTCATGATGTGAGCCATACCATTGCTGTGTCGCAGCTCCGACTGACAGGACTCCTGCAAGTGACGAAGGTTGGGTAAAGGTAAGTTCTTATATAGATCGGTATCCAGCCTGTATGACCATTCAAAGCACTTTACATTTCACCCCCCTGGCAGACCTGTTCATTCCAACACCAAATGGACTTCTCTGGGAAGCATTCAGCCTCGATGCAATTACTGCACAAAGACTATAGTATGATATTCTAAACACAATGCCACCGCACCCCACATGAAACAGTTCAGTTATATACGGTGAATTCACAACTGAATCAACAGCGTGGTGGTAACACAGATGCATAAGACAGCAAATGAACCCATACACGATTATCTATTCCTGTTGGTTTATCTCGCACACTAAGGAGCTTGCTCATCTGGATGCAATGTTTTGAACTGAGGGTCACAAACATATCCCGTAATACAAAAAATCTTGTTCAAAATTAACAAAATCATAAGGAATGTCTCTCACACCCATAAGACCATAAAATTTAAGAAAATTGCTATGATTTATGGGTAAATTGTAGAAGTTGACAAATATGATGTGGAAACAGAGGAGGGTGTAAATGGATAATGCACCTCATTACTTTCACATTCCATCAGGTCTCCTTCATTGCATTCCTCATTCGTAGCTGCACTGTTGCACGTGTAACACCATTGTCCTGTTTGTTCTACAACACATTGCTCTCATTTAAGTCATGTAAGGCATTGCTGTGATAACAGTGCACACAAATCAGTTCAGTCTTGATTGCATGTGCACACTTACCCACACACGCATGCATGCGGGCAGTTGTTTTGATTTTGATAGTTCACAATGAAATCATAATCACAATGCACATATATAAACTATCCTTACAGCATCAATGCAGGTCAAATAACTAAAACAATACAAAAATAATAAAACAGAGTTATTAAAAAAGGTTCAGTATGATCTATGAAGAGAGTTATAGGAGCTACATGCACCAAGATCGATACGTTTGGTTTTACATGAAAAGGTCAAGTATTATATATAAAAACTAATTTGTATCAGCTCCTTCCTCAACTAAATTTTTTTGCTTTTCTCTTTTCAGAATTATTTCTTGATAAATAAAACCTATAGATCAAGTATCCACTACAAATTGCCAGCTCATTTGTTTATATGTGTAATTTAGTTTTGAAGAAATCATCGGATAAACTGCTAAATTATTTTGAACTGGGCCCACTCGAAATTGTGCAAAAAATGTACAAAAAATTTGATGATTTTTAACAAAAGTACACACTCTTATTAAATCAATTCCATGTGTTATTTACAAAAAACTATAAAAAAATTAATAAAATATATTTTATTTATTTTTAACAAAAGTACCCACTCTTTTTTAAAATCAATTCCACGTTATTTAAAGTATTCTCACAATACATACAGTGTATTTGAACATAAACGAACCTGATTTGTGATAGGCTAAATCAATTCAGGAGGGAGTATTAAGCATATGATATATCGGGTAGGATTATAAATATTTGACAATAATATTAAATTACTCTGTTCATATGAAAACAAGTCAGTATGAACTCGATTCTATCATTTGATCTTTCAAATGTTAAATAGTTGTCACAATTAACGTAAAACGACTACAGGAATGAGTACGTTTAATGGTTACAAACCGCACCTGTTTCTGATTTGTCCAGAGGAGTGGTGCTCTTTGTTGTATCAATGGTGCTTTTTGTCGTCACCATTGACACTGACGAATCATTCGCTTTGATTTTATCCTGACAGCAACATGACTCAACTTCTGCGATCATGTTGTCAACATTGTCGAGGAGCCATTGCAAGGCTACGGTTTGGACAGACGGTGTTGGGGGCACGGGGGGGAGTGGGATGGGTGCTTGGTGCCGTTGCATCACATTCCGATCCCGTGCAACACCCCGTAACGATGTCTGACATTGTCCGATCAAACAGCTCTAAGTCCACTGTTGACACACTCGTTGCATCCACTAAAAAATTCATTAAATAATTTAATTGACAATTTTGAATAAAGGCATCCTTTTGTTGTTACTGATCAGTTGTCCCTCAGTTGTCTTAACTTACCTAACTACCACATTTCAAGAACAAAGTATGTTTTTAGAGTTGTGTTCAAGTATGACAACTAGTTGACAATGGTTTATGGTGCAAAATCCCAGAGAAGTTGAGTTGGTGGCTAGAGGATAAATCTTACAGCACTAAAATTTGTCCCAGATGCCAATATATATAAGCATCATACCTTATGATAGTCAAGCTGGCTACTGAACTGATATCAATAAATCTCCCTGTTGATAGTTACCCTCTAGTTTCAATATAATGTGGTAAAACATTATAATCAGTAAATGAATTTATCTTAAAAAAAATAGAGAATACTGTATTGTGTTGCTAGTCCTGAGAAATCTGAAGAAACATGTAGAATTGTTTACTTTTAAGTAACTCTGTAATACGCACAGTTGGTTATGATTTTTTAATAAAATCATTGAAAGAAATTACTTTGATCATTAGAACGCATAACTTGGGAAAAGTGAATATCCTTAGGTTATAGCATTATGTAGACCCGGAAGCCTTTTTCGTCAAATTTCAATTGGGCCCAGTGGAACATAATTTAATTGTTTGTCCAATGATTTCATCAAAAGTAAATAACAAATTTGTACAAACAAACTAGTCTGTCATTGTCTATACTAGATAGGTTTTACTTTTCAAGAAGTGAGAATGAAGCGAGATGAGCAAAAAAAATCAAACTGAGGGGGAGTTTTAAGTAAAAGATAACCTTTTGCATCTGAATCAAGGCCCAACTGAACTGTGCATGTTCATGATTGCCTAAGGCTAAGCCTAAGGCCTAGGCACAGATCCTGCTTCTAGGGTGTTAGCTTCAACCCAGATGTATGCACATATCAATAACAATAACATGTGCCATGATGGCATGATGAGGTTATAAAATTATATCTTCTACAAGGATAGCAATTTGTTCCGAAAGATTAGCTAAAATAATTCAAATTCAAGATCTAGTGCAGACGTTCATAATATGCTCAAATCATGAATACGGTACACAAGGGATCGCCAGTAGATATTATCTACTCAGTCTTAGATTTTCAGAAAGCTTTTGACAAAAAGTGCCACATCAAAGATTACTAATTAAATTAAAAGCTCACGGTATCGGGGATGGCATAACTGACTGGACAGAACAATGGCTGGCTGACAGAAGACAGCGTGTTGTAGTAGATGGGGAGGTTTCAAAGTGGATTTCAGTTTTGAGTGGGGTAGCACAAGGATCAATATTAGGACCTTTATTATTCTTAATATAAATCAATGCCACAGTGGCAGTGACTTGGACGACAATATAACGAGCAACGTACTAGAATTTGCGGATGACACAACATTTTTTTAGAAAAGTTAACACTGATTGTGCTAAACAACATTTACAAAACGATCTAGACAAATTAGTTAAATGGTGTGAAAAACGACATGCTTCTTCAGATTTTTTTAAAACGGCATATTCTATTAAGTAGGCCGAAAACTACACCGACAGTATATATATATATATATATATATATATATATATATATATATATATATATATATATATATATATATATATATATATATATATATATATATATATATATATATAAAATCTGAAGAAACATTTTGTGCAAGAGATCGATATATCATATCACCAACGGCTACTTCATTTATTCAATACAAACAAATTATTAAAACAGTTGTTTTGAATGAAAAACTTACGAATATTAAACGTCTGAATCATGTCGCGCGAGTCGAGGAAACCGGCGGAATTCAACCTATATTTATGGCAAGCCGTACAGACGATCTTTTTTCATTTTACAATTTGTTCCAATTATTTCAACTTTTTATAACAACCAGACTTGGCGTAACGCTTTATAAAAAACATACACATATACGTGTTTTGAATATATAAGGTTAAAGCAGTACATTTTTTCTCGTATATTTAACACATTTTAATTATTCCTACTTTTATGACAAGACTGGCTTGTCGTACATCTACCACAAAAAGGGCGATTATTGTCACGTGGCAAAGGAGACATGCGTCAGCAGACGCTGAATAATAATGTCAAATGATGCAAAGTCGGTTTTATCAAGGTATATATATCATAAACGTGTTCCATGTTATATTATATATCAAAATATATTTTGCTCAGACAAGTCTCTGCACCGTTATTGTAGTAAACAGACACTGTGACGTCTCTAACGCTAGTCACGGGGTTTTTGTCTTATATGTAACACAATATGCCATTTTCACAAAAAACTGAAGATACTTTTGCGCGTGGGATCGATATTCGAAATAAGTACCAGTTGTTTCATCCATGGAGAGTGAAGAAGTTGTTAGAAAAGTTTTTTCAGTTAATGACATCGAACTACGGAAATGCGGTTCTCAAAACGAGGCTAGCGCCGGAATTTGCCTTAAAAGAAAGAGCCTCTTCCAAAAGGCCTCACTGTACGGTAATATGCAACGCATTAAATATATAAAAATTACTAGGCCGTTCGATTAGTTTCCTGTAATTATTATTAAGAGCAATTGCGGACATTTTCGTCCGATAAAATGAAATATGGCGTATTTACAAAACGCGCCGATGTGTCGTACCAGTAAGTCCACCTAGCGATTAACGTCGAACTAGATATACAAAAATATGTGTGAAAAACCTGTTTATGCATACTTTTTCTTCGAAAAAGTCGCATGTTTATACTTCCATTGGCCGATATATGATTTTATATCGGATCAATGACGTATCGAATGTGAAATTCACCGAGATCACAAAATGAGGCAAAATCTGGCGTGAGGCAAAAAACTACACCGGTGAGTATGTCTAAGTCAGTAAATAGCATGTGTATGAACTTTTTTGTCAATACAAACACCTTTCACAATTGCTTCCCAATAATCTCATACTGATATGCGTACCACCTGATTACAAAGTTTTATACAATACTCAAACAGCTTCCAAGAACGTCCACACAGTTTTGAAGAACTCCGTCACGTGCATCACGACGAATAAGTTCAAATCATTCGCTAGGCGGCACTAGCGTCTAGATCAACAACCTTGCCAAGTGGATGAGTGGATTAGCATTGATTTTATTGTTAGTTTTGACAAATTGTCCCCACTGTCAGAATACATACCAACGCTGGTGTAGACCGCCATATACGATAGCAGCTTAACTAAGTGTATCTTCCTGTCCAACTTCATGGTTGCAGCACTGACTGAGCTGTCCTGTGGAAGCAACAAAAACATCATTGAGTAAGAACCGTGTAAAAATTAAATGTTAGTTATTTGAGATGAAACCACAATCATCTTTGCCACTGGGAAATGTGTCCTCCGATATTCTTTAACATCACAATATACCTGAATATCAATTAACTGGCCTCCTTCGTGAAAGTTACTCTAGGCTCTACCTCGTTCTAAGAAGAAGAAAAACACCAAATATTATACCTTTCAATTTTGACCATACCAGGTAAAGGATTTTGAAATGGTTTATTCTGTCGATATATGAGCAATTGCCTATTTGACCAAGGATGTTGGTGCATTATGGGATACTGCCTGCGTTTGTCAAACAAGCATCTGAATATAACATCACCAGTTCAAAACACGTTCAAAGGCAAACCCTTATGAAAAAATACCATGGTAAACCATGGTGTTTTGAAACAGGTAAACCATGGTATTTTACCATGGTAAAACAATACCATGGTAAACCATTGTGTTTTGAAACAGGTAAATCATGGTAAAATACCATGGTAAAGTACCATGGTGAAACAAGTAAACCCTTATGAAAAGGGTAAACCATGGTGTTTTGAAACAGGTAAACCATGGTATGTTACCATGGTATACCATAGTAAAATACCATGGTAAAACAATACCATGGTAAACCATTTTGGTTTGAAACAGGTAAACCATGGTAAAATACCATGGTAAAGTACCATGGTAAAGTACCATGGTAAAACAGGTAAACCATGGTAAATATCTTCTGGTATGTTTTAAAACACCATGGTAATATTGTCTATATATATCCCAAGCACACACGTATGAAAACTATGAAGGCATACATAATTATGTATACATATAACAATGGTTTCAATGATTATTATGTCACATGGTTACCAGAAATAAAACTCCATGTTTATGCAGGAAGCATGATTATATACAGTTGGCATTTTAAAATATAATAGATATTTTAGGAATATCTTCCAAATAAATTAGGATGTACGTACATAATATACGGACACCAATCTAACCATATTGGAAATTTATAAATTTCTTGTTATTAATCGAAGTGCATGCAGAGTTGAAATTTTTCAGAAATAGTTTCATTAAGCAGCCAACAAAATTAAATAACAGTTAATTTTAATGGGTGCACTTGAAGAAAAACAATGCCTGGTTGAGATGGGATGTGTTGCTCATTGGAATCTCTGTGATAATTAACCTTGCAAGCATGTTTAAAATACACGTATATATACTAACTAGAGAAATATATATACATACATAAAATAGGTACATTAATGACCAATGATGGCGACCACTTTATCTTCAGCCAGAGGTGGCTTGGCAGCGTTGGATCTGTTGGAAGCTGCCCCAGTCACGGAATGCAACCTCATTTCGTCTGTAGTAAAAACTGCCTCCATGAGGTCATTCGTCATCTTACGGGCATCCTGGATACTGCAACGGTCCATTGCATGTTTTGGAAGCACGTACTGAAACAAATTACACCATTTTTAACACCATGCTAATTAACTGATGTCATTATATTGTGACACCAGACCAGTTTTATTTAAATATGAATGTAATATATACATTCATATGCCGTCTCCAGAACATATATAGAGTGTCCATGTTAATAATGTTGCGCTACATACTTATTTGTGTAAAGGACAAGTACATGGACAGTGTCCTGAACTCGCAATTTCAGAGCCAGTTTACTAATTGTTCACAGGCTAATTTTAAGGTCTTTTTCGAGCCCTGTCTATATATTACTAATATATCTATACATAATAAGAAAAAGGTTTTAAATATCCTCATATGGTCGTTATACTTACTTCTTCTGATACGATGTTTATGATATTGAGGTCGAGGGCCCTGGTTGTGGTGTTAGTGGTGTCGAGGGCTCTGGTTGTGGCGTTGGTGGTGTTGAGGGCCTTGACAGTGGTGTTGTTAGTTGAGACATTGAAAGTCGACTGGTAGAAGCAGGAGCTGGTCCACTAGTGTCGAATCTTCCTTTCAATGCCATCACTATGGCCTCAAGTTTGTCTACTCGATCTGTGATCCAAAATAACATTCATGCTACCATGTATCAACAAACACTACCATATATCAACAAACACTACCATATATCAACAAACACTACCATATATCAACAAACACTACCATATATCAACAAACACTACCATTATATCAACAAACACTACCATATATCAACAAACACTACCATATATCAACAAACACTACCATTATATCAACAAATACTACCATATATCAACAAACACTACCATATATCAACAAACACTACCATATATCAACAAACACTACCATTATATCAACAAACACTACCATATATCAACAAACACTACCATATATCAACAAACACTACCATACATCGCATACATAATGGAACTCCAAATATATCACTGCAAAACAACAGCATCTATAAAATTAGTAGTAGTAGTAGCAATGGCTGTTTGTGTGAACATTACTAATATACTGGCATGAGTTGTTTGTGGCACACACTGTCAGAACATTTTGTGAGTAGACTTGATGTTTGAGGTTGGTTGTAAAGTAATTAGGATATTATAAATGGCTATTTGAACTATGCCGATTGCATTTGATGGATACTCTTAGCATATAGAACTGTTCATAACTGGTTCAACAGAATAAATGTGTGAGGTATTTCGTGTTGAAATCTGATGTGCACCCCAAAATAAATTTTACAATAGGGAATATTATTTTAATTAAACTTGGACTGTTGCTTTATGTCTATGATTCCATGATACCATCCACATTTAATACTAATGTCCTTAAGGTGTTATAACTATGACATGTGAACAGGGGTAAGTACCCAAAAACACACCCGTTATTTTTTATCTGTTTTCTGGTGTTTCTAACTTGAGAATTTTACAACGATATATCTGATTTTTTTTAATATGTAGACATTGGTATAAATTGTCTATGCAAAATTCAAGAATGATAGGATATAGGACAATGGATATACCGTAAAGATTTCAGCAGTCTGTATTTCATGCACGTCAACGCGGAGGTAGCATACGAAATGCTATCTTGCACACTCCTCCATATTTCTCCAATTGATCATTCTTCAGATCTGTTGGAAGCTGCCGCAGTCATGGTAGGCCGTACACCGTATACCAATTTTTGGAAAAAGAATCACCAACTTCGCATGTATAAGACACGCTAAATGCAGGAATTCCCTGCATGCTGGCTGGTAAACAGGAATGAACCCTTGTGGTATGTTGTCTGTGCTGGCGGAGGTAATCAACGAACCACGACATGCATTGTCCATGCGCCCGGACGGCGTTGTCCTGTTTGCATCAGATAATCTTTTGCAGCACCACGACTTGACACCTGAATGACGTTGTAATCCTCACTTCGAAGCGCAGTTTCTATGTCGCAATTATTTTGGTATACTAATTGTATCGACACAGGCGTGTTGTTCTATTGAGGATACGTAATCGTTCTGTTTACAGCAATTTTCTCAACACGGTTACACAAAAAAATAATAGTACGCATCAGTTGGTGTACGTTCAGTGTTCTGCTGTAAATGTGATTCAAATGTGGGCAGAAAAGGACAGCCCCTTACGTTGGATAAAAATGTATCGCAACTTCTCTGGGAAGCATTTATTCTAATTGTATCGACACATGCATGTTGTAATGTCGGGAATACGTAATCGTGGATGGAAGCAGACAGGGAGGGAGGCAGACAAGATACGCACGAAAATTATGTTCGTTGTATCCAGTCCTTTGTACTGTTCAAAGTGTTTTACATTTCACCCCCTAGCACACCTGTTCATTCCAACTTCATCTCGACTTCTCTGGGAAGCAATCAGTCATGCTGCAGTTACTGCACGAAGACCATTCTGAAGATCTCCCTCGACAAGCGTTAGCCATGAAAGGTTAAAAGGCAACAGTGTTGTTCTTTATTAAAGATGCAAATCAGTAGATGTAAGTACATGTTTTGGTTAAGACAATGGCTGTGTACACTATAAAAACATCTGCTGGGGATTTGTCTATGTCTATATCTAAAACATCTGCTGGGAATTTGTCTATTTATCTCATGAGAAGTTACAAACTTCATAAATTTGACTGTTTCATCTCTTTCAATATGCTTATGCTTCGCAATATGAAAAAAATATTTATTCATGATATTTCTACCATACAATGTTAGAAAGCCAGACTCGGCTGAGGGAACCCATGTTCAAATCCAATTGCTGCCGTACCAAAGCTTTGTAAATTTTGTTCCACCACATTACCACATTTCACTCAGCTGTAAATGAGTACCCAGGTACAGCCGAGTGTGGAGATGTGAACGAATAATCTTCGCACAGTAATTGTAGCATTACTGAATGCTTCCCAGAGAAGTTCAGAAGGTGTTGGAATGAACTGGTCAGCCAGGGAGTGAACTGTTAAGCACGTTGAACAATCCCAAGGACTGGATACAGTGCTGTGTAAACATAAACATACCTTTACTTGAGGTCTTTTTACAGGTGCTGCAGCAGCCAGGAACAATTTTGATGAACCAAGAGTGAACAATATCAAGGGTCACTTCAATTGGATCGCTCTTGCCTATCCCCACTTTGTGTGTTGGTACAGGTTGTTGTCATAAGTAGACAAAATCGTCTTGGAAGCAGGCCATTCATGGTTCTCTTGGAAATTCATTGGATTATGAGTGGAACAGACATTGCAAAAACTGTAACGATGAATAGTGGGGGAGGGTAGAATGTCACATTAAATTGAGAAACTAACTTTTACATTTGTTCTAATAAATCAGTATTAGCGCTGAGTGGTAACGGCTTTTGTTGTGGTAACCAGCTTGATTTCTTTAATGTTGTTATTTATTATTTCATTGTACATACTTCTTATTTTATTTTAATGAGCATGCTGTAGTCAAGAAAAGTACGTCATTTATATGAATACAACCATCTGGCAAAATGCATATTGTTCAAACAGAGATACATATGATAGATTGATTCTGTTATTTTCCTTTGAATATCAAAGTGTGGGTGTGCGAACTGTTTCATTGAAGCAGATCTACATATCTATGGATTTGATAGATCAGGTGGTCCTCAATGCCAAGGTGCTCAACACTGTCCAGGAGAAATATAAGAGGATGGTGGCCGCCACCTTCCAGTCCACTATCCAGTTGTGGAGCGTCATGGTCAACAATGATGTCAGCCTCGTCACACGTGAGATAAGTCAGTCAGTGAGGATAGGTGTGTCATGAGAAAAAGGCTCTGGAGAGAATCATGTCACTGTCATAAGCACCAGGTTTGGTGCACCATAGTCACACAACACCCTGTCTGTAGAGGGGTGCTAAAATGTAGCAAATGTTGTATTGAAATGTTTTTCTCATAAGGAATTTATACACTGTTTATGAAAATGTTGATCATATTCTTGGATTTATTAAACATAACTTCTTTTTACCAAACTAACGGTGCTTTTCCTCTTTGTTCCCTGCTGTACATGGGTTAGGGTCAGGTAAAATATTGTCCAGTCACTCTTTCTGTTGTTTCTTTCCATACTTTTCTGCTAAAAACAACACTTAATGAGTTATATACAACACTTTCCAAGTGTGTCCACAGTGACTGCTCTTACAGTGTTAATTGAACACTTTGTTATAGTGTTGATATTACAACACTTAACAAGTGTTGTAGTTTCAACACTGAAAAGGGTAAGTATTTTTTTTAACACTTAAAGAGTTATATACTTAGAGTTATATATAATACTATCCAAGTGTGTCCACGTTGACTTCTCTTAAAGTGTTAATTCAACACTTTGTTAAGTATTGATATTACAACACTGGGCAAGTGTTGCAGTTTCAGCACCGCAAAGTGTAAACACGTAGAATGCCCGGCTGGCTGAACTGTTGTCTTCTTTTCAGCTGCACATATCATTGTCCGTTAATCTTCAACAGCAAAGAAACAAACAATGCAATGGTGTATCTAGGACGTAACGAAGGGGAAGCCAGAGGGGGTTAAACGGGAGGTCAGATAGGGTCAAAGGAGGAGACCAAAGGGATGCAAGTCTATTCACCCATGCTACCATGTAGTGGAGCAACGGAAAAATACGGAATAATTAAGCCCCAGTGCCTTCCCCGTACATACGCCACTGAAACAATGTCCGTGTTTAGATACACATTATTTATTTAGTCTGACTCAAAGTATCAGACAATCAATTACATGTATAATACAACAGGATGATAAAACTGAAATTAATTATCCTAGCAGTTTAATTAATTATCCTACCAATCTAGTTCACGAGTGTAATTTTATGTGCATGTGACATCTTTCAAAACAATCTGAATTAGTGTAGATATATTTTCGAAGATCTGTACATGAATTTTAGAGAATGTGAAAAACAACTGTTCTGCTTGAAAACAAAAGTATAATTTTAAAACATACATGTATGTTATGCATTCAGAATAAGAACTAATCACATGCTGAACAAAAACAACGATTACTCACGTAATGTTACTCACATAATGATATAAAATAGACATACAAGGTATAAAATGCAGAGTAAATAAAAAGATCCTGCGTAGACTATAAAAAATACTTCATCCAATCATAACGTCAACCACACAATTGCATGGAGAAAAAACCAAGCCTACTACAAACAGAATCAAGCAAATTTAAATCAAACCTTGAATGATAATACGATGCTGTAAGATAACTAACGCTGATAACAACAGCGACTTGTGCTTACAAACACAAATTAGTGTGCTGGGACCGTAAGGGAGCAGAGCACTGAGGTATGTCAAAAACATTCAAGTCGATGTGTGAATTGATGTGAATGGATAGTTTGACACAGCTGTGCACTGGACCGTGCTGTGCACAACGGGCCTAAGTGCAGTCAAGCTGAACAATTGCAGCTGAGGAGTGCGACGATCTTTCTGCCAAATTGCGTAACGCCCTCCAGACTGAATCAGATATAAACATACTAACTACACGTAGGACGTCGTCGTGGTCGTCTGGGGGCACAATGTCCGTTGACGAAGAGGACTTTGTCAGAGGGTGATAAATGAATGGAACAAACTGCCAAACGATTGTGTTAATGCTAGTAGTGTAAATATGTTTAAAAATAGAATTGACAGATATCTGATAAGGGCGGGCTACACATAGATGAGAAAATTGTTGGACTCTCGATAAGCCAATGGCTTCCTTGTCCACTTGCCATCTGGAACTTGTTGTTCGAGATGGCAATCTTGTTAAATCTTGTTAAATTGACGAAGAGGACTTTGTCAATGGAATGCTGGCTGTCCTCAGCAGCAAACAAGTGGTTGAGAAATTACAAGAAGCGATAGTGACTGACCTATGCAAAGAAGTTGCGCATCTCAGAAGCGTAATAAAAAGGATGCAGCAACAGAACAACCCGTCAAAAGGGTAGATGACCGGGAAGTTTCGCTGAATAACCATGAACAGTATTCGAGAAGAAATTCGCTGAGGCTGTTCGGTCTCGTGGAACTTGAACGCGATGGCACTGCCCAGTGCACAATAGACGGGTTAAGCGAAGCAATGGGTCCACCTCTGTGTCCGCCACTACGGCTGGGGGAGGTTGACTGGATTCACCGGATAGAGCCGAAAGACAAGTCGGCGAGGCCAGTCCTGATCAAATTTGCCAGATATGCCAGCCGTAGACGTGTCTACATGACCAAGGCAGGGCTAAATCATAACCATCGTAGACCACGCTGGGATGACCAGCAGAGACCGGCGTAGCAAGTGAGGAGGTGCAGACAGGACGGGAACAGCAGGCCAGCTACATGTGCCAACTCAAGACAGCATGACCCAGGTCCTATTCTTGAATGAAGATCTGACGCAGAGCGGAGCCAAGCTGCGGTTCAACTGCTATGTTGCGAAACAAATTATCAGTGACTGTTTGTCGTCAGACGGGACCATCCTAATTAAGAACAATGTAAACAAAGTTATCGTAATCAAGACACTTAAGGACTTGAATGACAATGTCAAATAAGGTATCATGAACTTATACAATCAGTCTCAGTGCTTTGTACCGGTGTACACCATGCACAGTTACTGTGTACAGTAAGTACCATGACATATCTCTATATTTTTTATCGTACAATTATGCATTTTCATTATATTGACATTGATTCTATTTTCATAATTATATATATATATTTTTCATACTAATAAATGACACAAGAAAAGAAAGCGTTGTCTATGTAAAAAGTATGTCATTAACCATATCTGTTTAAACTGTATTGTTTGTTCTTGTGTTTATCACACTAAATGCTTACCATATATACAAATAACAGATGTTGAAGGTATGTAGTTATATTCTAACTGGTATAGCAACAAATGCATTTCGTTTATTTTGCCATTTAATAATTTTGAAAATGATTGTGATTTCCTTAATGCCATTTCTGATACTTGGTTTAATGTTACAAATATACTGTTTCGTGTATTACAAAATACATTACTTAACGCTTCTATAAATACTGGAATATTTCCAAATGAACTAAAAATAGCAAAAGTAATACCTATCAACAAAGCTAAGGCAACAAATATGTTTTCTAATTATTGGCCAATCTCAATACTACCGTTTTTATCTAAATTATTGGAAAGACAAATGTATAACAGCTTGTTAAATTTTATTAATAAACATGACATCCTATACAAATATCAGTTTGGTTTTCGAAAAACGCTTTCCTTCATGTATAATTTTCCCATAGGGTTTTTAGAAGGTTTTAGTGCGTATAGTCTGTATTCACTTGTGTTCACAATGTCTTGGTCAGTAATACGTATGCTGTACGATAATTTTTTAACAATTGAATTGTGCTTGAATTTTTTCTTTCATGAGAATGCCTCTCCCAATATTATTTAGTATTTTTCATAAACGTGAACCCTCCTTTCCAAAAAAGTGAACCCCCTTCTCAAAAGTATTACCCCCCCCCCCAATAACACGAAGATATCATTTTCATAAAAGTGTGAACCCCTTCTCAAAAGTGTGAACACCCCAATATTATGAAGATAATATTTTCATAAATGTGAACCCACTCTTTTTCCCCTCCTAATACGCATGAATCCGCCAATACTATGAAAATAATATTATTATTTTCATATTATTGGAGGTTCACACTTTTGAGAGGGTTCACGATAAGAGTTCACATTTTTGGAAAAGGAGGGGTTCAATTTTTTGGAAAAGGGGGTTCACAAAAATGGGGTTGGGGGTTCGTATTTTTGAAAAAGGGGATTCACAAAAGGGGGCTCATGTGAACCCCCCCTCCCCCCCGGCTAAAGGCCTGCCTATATTTCAATAAACTGCTCATTATGAACTTTCGCTTTATTCAAATGTTTGTACATGTTGTTGCTTTCCACGATAGCTGTCTTGCACCTGTGATTGTTTTCATTAATTTCAGTGTGGTTGATTGCATTGTATAGCGCAGTCATTCAGCGTTAAGAAAATAAATGCATAATTTTATGACTGTACCTCTTATTAAGCAATCGGGCTATGCATGGTAATTTAATATTTAATCCAAATGAAAAATATGGTTACCTAGAGCAAATTTAATTACGGAAATATGGGTCTGAAAGGGTTAATGCGTCTTCGCACAGGACGCGTCAAGGTCTTGCCGAGGTGTCGAGACCAGGCTGTAAAATGTGAAACGTTTATTGACCCGCTATTACTGAACACGGCTTTGACTGACTAGAGGCTACGCCAAACTCCACACCAGTGGCACCACTCACCATTTCACCACTGCCACAACTTACATTTGATGTGCAGAATCTGCACAAGATAACGTGAGTTTTTTAATAAACTATTTTACGTCTATTTTACGAACTATTTTACGTTTCTAAGGTGCACAGATGCTATGACGTAACAAGTCGTAAACAACAACAATAATGATGAGTGTCGCCACTCTTGCACTCACCGTTTCAACGCTGCCACAGCTTTGATGTGCAGATTCTGCACATGTTTAATTCATTTGGCAACCTCCTAATTTGTGTGAAGAAATATATAAGCTTCAACTGCTTACAATCAGGTATAGTGTTTGTATTGATAACGTGTCTAGAAACTCACTAACGTTCGTTTTTGTTTGAAACTAAATGTACGTTACTCGAGTGTTCTGTGGCAATGTAACAAATCATGACGTAACAAATCATAAGCAACAATCGCGTTGCCAACCAACCATTTCTTTATGCTACGCCACAACTGTTCAATTTGAATTTATAATCAAGGCGTGACAGTGGTGATACGCTGAGTATTGGGGAGTGTGCTACACCGGTGGATAACATAACACTACATTTATCGACGTACAATCGAGTATCCCATATAACGCGTACTCAATCAAAGCCTGCAAATACTCATTGTTAATGAATTTATTAATTATGGTACTACTGTCATGTAATATATTTTAATTTCTTCTGACAGTTAATTCCTTGATTAGTGCGATCAGTAGGGCCTACCTATTTCAAATAAATGTGTTTTCTCAATTATATGCCGAATTGTGAGTATATTTTCATGTTTTATCACGTATTTAAATAAACTGCGATAGGTTACATAATTAAATAGTTGTCCAATTTCCAGAGTAGAAGGCGCTGGTTCCGGTGGACGTTTCAAATGCTGTCACCTAGTGTCTTGTGGAGAAACTGGGTACCCCGTTTTCAAGGGCCTGGGTTCCTGGTGTCAGTGTCACGTATTACGTGACGTCATAGAGTCTCGTCTTTGGTCGTCCGTCACGGCGCCGTGAGCAACGAGAGCCGACACGACTTCGTGGTGACTGTTTCGGGCAGCCACTTGCACACAGGTGTCGCCACTTGGGTACAATGCGTCGACTGCAGCGCCACCGTCCAACAACGCCTGCACCACGCCAAGATGGCCGACTTGACAGGCGATCTGCAAAGGTGTGAATCATGTTTTCTTGGGGTGCAGATTTAAATAGCAATATACCAAAAAGAAATATATTTAATTTGTTCTGGTTCTGGTTCACTGAATTACCCAAAACTCGTGGTAGTTGGTTGGTCAAACAGGTACACTACTTGTTTTGAGACAAAAACCATATCAATAAATATTGTCACATTATGGGTGCAGTTGTCTCAAAATTGTTTCACTGCTTTTTTCGCTTTAGTTGGATTTTTTATTACAATGTTTATAAATATTAGTTATGACATTGTATTATTTCCGTCACTGTTATTGTTTTCTTGTCGATGTTTTTGCTACAACTGCTATTGCCTAAATGCAATTATTCGTATACAAAGCGACACTGATGGTAGTCACCATAGCAAGTCTCAGTCCCACTATTCTCTTATATACCTGCAGTGGGGTGAGTCCTACTCCGTTTACCAGTGTGACGTCAGCACTCCAACCAAGAAGCAGGTTGACTGCTGAAGTTCTCCCCCATCGCGAGGCGCTGTGCAAACACGTGTCACCCGAAAGACTGCACGCGTTGACGTCACATCCGGCGTCTAGCAGCAGCGCGATTACTCCGCAATGGCCTACTTCCGAAGCCGCGTGCAGGGGTGTCCATCCCCCGCGGTTCTTTTCGTTGACGTGTGCCTGTTTCGACAGTAGCAACTGTACAACATCCTCGTGACCTGCGTAGGAAGCTGGAGTAGAAGGTGGAACTCGGGTAAACAACACGCAATGTGGAGATGTTCTTGAAGAACAAGTTGTGAAGACAACGAGGTGTGCAAATGGCCAGGCAATTGTAGCAATTTCCGAAGTACGATTGCGAAAACGACAACGAACTTGAACAGAGCGGTGGAGAATTTTAGAATGAAGATCAGTGATCAGAAGAGAAAAGTGGTGTAGATAGCAAATATCACTGGAGGAATGTTGATACTGACAGAGCCGGTAAGTAACGAAGTAGATCTACTTCTTTACTTTACTTGAGTAGTTTTGTTTACTTTCTACTTGTAAAGAAGTAGATTTTGATGGATCTACTTCAACTTGTAACGAAGTAGACTTACGTGTTACTTTTGTAAATGTAACGAAGTACCGATACCGGGCGATTTATATATTTCTTGCTGCATAATTATTCCGCTGCATACAGAAACTGCATACTCACTACGCGCGGAATCACCGTGGGTAAATCCTTAATCTGTCTTCTGATTCGCTAATTCAAAATTGACCGCGGAGCAGGATTGCTGACCTATATAAATCTACTTCTACTTTTACTAAAGTAGAAAAAAATTCTACTTGTTACAGCCCTGAGGTAGACGGACAAAAGAGGGACAATTTAAATATTTAGGGAGTATCATACAAGAAGATAGTTGTTGTGATACAACTGTCGAGATTGGGATAACAATGTGAAGGGTCATCTACCAAACCGAGTGAATAAAAGGCTGAAGAAAGCGTAGGAAGCAATGTAGATGTACTCGACATGATATGAGAAGAACGAAAACTTTGGCGTAGTTCGGTGACATTCGTTAAAATAATAAAAGACAGTTGTTTAAGAACACTAAATGAAAGAAGAAACCATTGTTCTTCAAACAAACCAAGATAGACGCATGTTGTATTATCGGCAGCAGTTCGGTTCACGTCGGCTCCCGCTGACACGAGATCTTCGACGAGATCTCGGTGTCTGCCATGACAGGCGACGTGCAGCGGTGTCCACTGACGGTCCTCGGCCAAGGTCACGTCGGCCCCATATTGCAGCAGCAAGGCCACGACCTGGTGGCAATACGACGCTCAGTACTTTACGAAACAAAATGGCGATTTAGTATGCATACGTGATTAGAAACGGAGATATGACAAATCTGGAAAAAAGAAGATATCTTTCCCAAAGCAGTCACCTCTGGCTTCTTAGTTTTTCATCATATGCTCTCCATACGTTCTCCACCCTCCCTTCATATTTGCCTCCGGACCACAGCACATATTATCCCGAGGACCAACATTCCATTTTTGTTTTGGGATTTCGTACTATGATTTCCCGAAATTCCAATTAGGCACACATAAAAGTTAATCGAATTGTACATCATGATATTCATAGTAACCAGTACTTTGTCAGAACCACTTTATATGTGTTCATGGTGTTGTTTCTCTCGAGACTTCGCAAAGGGAATTTATTGACTAAATATGAACACGAATTGACATAGATGGACATAGAAATCTTATGGCCCAAAGGGAGCTGCAAGCGTTATAACGATCGTGTCAACACGACACACCTTCCTGTGTCCACTTTCCGTTGCCAGATGAAGCGGCGTAAATCCATCCGTCGTCTGCACGTTGACGTCACTTCCGCCCAGTTTCAGCGCGACGCAACACTGCAACGAGCCGTGTTGCGCAGCTGCATGCAGTGGCATCCTTCCGGTTTTGTCTTGTAGCAGCAGCGACGCCTGGCGTTCAACAAGAAGTTGCACTACCTGACTGCTAGCGCTCGCAGCGGCGAGGTGCAGCGCCGTCACCCCGTTCACGTCCTGCGCGTGTAAATCAATCCGCGCGTCGACTAATAACTTCGCCACCTCTTTGAAATCGTTCCGCGCTGCACTAAATAGTGCCGTTTCTCGGCGTTCGTCGGTGGCGTTCACGTCGACATCTGCGGAAATCAAACGTCGAATGACGTCCGTATGGTTGTGCGCTGCCGCTAGGTGCAAAGACGTCTCGCCTCGGATGTTGCGTAGTTGCACGACGGCGCCTTTCGCGATGAGCTTGTCAACGATCTGAATTCGGCCGTTTTGGCAAGCCGCCATGAGAGGTGTCGATCCGTCACGGGTGGGCATATCGATTTCGACGTAATGGTCCGTCAGTTGGTCGACAACGTCAATGTGGCCGCGTAGCGCGGAGTGATACAGTGGCGTGGCTCCACAACGCGTCTGTGCGTTGGCGTAAACACCATGACTTCGCAGGCACTGGACGACGTTGTGGTGACCATTAGCGGCGGCAGCGTGAAGCGGGGTCCAGCCGTCTGGACGCTGACACGTCAACGTCTCCTTCCACTTGGCAAACAACTCGACGATCTGCGCATGCCCGTTCTGAGCCGCCAGATACGCAGGCGTCACTCCGGCGTCGTTCAATGACGTCACGTCCCCATCGGCTTGCATCAGGGCTTCCACGACGGGTTGACGCCCGCCGAACGCCGCCAGATGGAGACACGACCACCCGACTGGACCTGTAGCGTTGACGTCAGCGCCACTAGCGAGGAGCAGTTCGACTAGATCGACGAATCCGTTCAGGACGGACATGTGCAGCGCTGTCCACCCCGCTGGAGTTCGACTCTCGGTGTCTACTTTCGCATCGACGATGTAGCGCGTCATCGGAACGTCGCGGTTCTGGACTGCCACGTGCAACGCCAACCAGCCGTTACCGTCTGTGCGATCAACTGGAACGCCGCCACCCACGATCGACTCCATAACACGGACGTCACCGAAATCGGCTGCTGACGTCACGACAGACCAGCCATCTGCTCCGGGCATGGTGCACACCTGGGGGATAGACCACAACTTACACATTAAATCAGCACCAGTGAACCCGAAGTAGTGTATCCGTTCAAAACAACAGTTACTGAGAAATGTCGTGTTTGAGCAAGGAGAACAAACGCATGAAATATATATCATGAAAACAAAATGGAAATGGGCAGGTCACACAGCAAAGATGAAACATAACAGATGGACCATCAGAACGATTTAAAGGCAACACTGAAAAGGGAAACGAGCAAGAGGCAGACAGAAGAATCGATGATGCTACGACATTACCAACTACGCAGGAGCAATTTGGACACGAACAGCCAAGGGTGGTAATAGCACTACAGCACCCCTGGCAGGTAAACCCGTTGAAACGTGGATGTGTCTGTCTATCACACATCATGTGTGGATGTGCGCTGAATCATTTGTACTCCGTCCCACTTCCTGTCTTTGTCGATGTGTTTCTGAGAACAAGACGCACCCGTGCCCGAAGTGGCAAACTGCTTCAAAGACTGTTCCCACGACCGGCCCGCAGCCAATTAAAGCTAAGTTGTCGTATTGGAGCCCCCAATATCACAGGAAAGACCGCTATTGATTAACTCAGCGACAGTAAGTTCCACGTTTCAGTCGGTTAATCTGCCAAGGAACTGATGTAGTCACAAATCCCTGGCGATGAGGGTTAATCCGCCAGGGGTACTGATGTAGTCACAAGCCCTGGCGGCGAGGATGTATCGGAGGACTACATCGTGCAATGGATGGACAAGACCTAGGTGAAAAGTGCACACGTCATATGTTGTGAAAACGAAACTATTGCAGGTGTAAACGAAATCATTCGCATGGTCCGTGTGCGAAGTCAGTTATTTCGAGGATTTTAGGATTTAGGCGAACATAGCATTTCTGCATGTTGGTGAAAGGATTCCGGTAAACATACGCACGCACGCACGCACGCACGCACGCAAGCACGCACGCACGGTGCCTACCTGTACAAGGTCATGTGAGTACCGACTGAAGTAGATCTTGATTATCTTCAAGTCTCTGCTCCGTACCGCCTCTAGCATCTTGCCTCTGGCGGCGTCATAGTCGTCCGGGCGATACAGCCGCCGACCGTGGTACTTGGGCGGGCCGGTCTCCATTAGTGGCTTCGTTTTCTTCAACAAACACTGGCTTAATAAGTGAAATCATTAAACATTTTCGCGATTCACGTCGAGAATATATACGCTCGCAGCAATTTAGTAAAGTGTAGTTTGGTATAGTGAACATTTCTCAGTGCTAATGACGTACTGGTCAGATGACGTAATCGTACATGCGAGGAAGTTCGTAATTGCCCTCGTCTATGTTGATCGTTGCCTTAGTATTGCGTATCCATGTGGCATCTTTCACGTGTGTTCTCCTTCTGTGTGACTCCCTACTCCCCAGTCTACCACTTTTGCTCCTTCCCAGTATATGAGACGTTTTCGGCGGTTGCGTGGTTTGTGCGGGCGGACGTGTTGGTGATGGACAACGACCGCTTCTTTCTGCTCGTCGTGTATTGTTCTTCTGGTGCATTCTCTACATCGTTCTTGTGTTCATCCAGTCTAAACAATATCCCTGTCTCTCATATGAAGGCTGCGCTACAACTGTTCCAAGGTAATTGGTAGACTAGTTCACCTTGTTCTTCCGGTTCTGCTTTGTTCTTTGGGTACACCAACACGTGTCTCAGTGTTGTGTGGGGACGCATGACATGTGGCCACCACGTGTTTCTTCAGTACCCGGTCAACCATCTCTGAGAAACCTACTACATATAGGATGACAACCTGGTTCCTGTAGTTCTTGCCCTTTTTTCTCTTGTCTCCTGTTTTTCTCTTCTTGTTTTCCGTCACCTTTTTCTGGGCACAGGACGGATAGCCGCACCAACTAAGGGCTCCTTTCAAGTGCTCTTGCTCTTCCTGCTTGTCCCCTTCCTCGGAAGTTATCGTCTCACATCTGTTCTGAACACTCCTAACTTCTGGTTCCTGGGGTGGTGGGACGTGAAGTTCAGATACTGGTAAGTGTGAATCTTCTTTCTATATACTGTAGACATCACACTGCTACCGTCCTTTTTGATAAATTTTGCATCAAGGAATGGCATGACGTTATTTTCTTCATTCTCTCTTGTGAATCTTATGCTGCCTGTGGGGTCGACCGAGTTCGCATGTTGTTATTCTTCAGCCTTGCCTGTGTGTACTAGCAAATAATATCATCCACACAGCGCTTCCAGTTCCTTACCGTGCTTCATCTGGCAATGAGTTTTTGCTCCAAATCCCCCATGTACACGTGCACAACAATGGGGGATACTGGACTGCCCATCGCTACACCAAACTTCTGCTTGTAAATTTCTCCAAATATGAAGTACGTAGTTTCCAACACTAATCTTAATAGCTCCACGATGTTGTCTACTTTGAGGTTGGTTCTCTTTTTTAGTATCTTTTCGTTCTCTAGTTTCTTCCTGTTTCCTTGATAGGTGTTTTCGTAAACAGTGACACAACATTGTATGACACGGACAATTCTTCTTTTTTCACTTTTAGTCCGGTCATTTCCTGTTCTTGTGAATCCTCCGTGTGGTGTTGGGTTGGATGTAAGTACCAATGCTGTTCTTTTGTGATCTGTCCTCCTTCTCCGGTGCACTTAACATTCTGATCAGTTCTGCCTTATGCTTTCTGGTCGGATCCTTCTTCAGTTTTTCATATGTTGCCCTGTCACTTATCAATTTAGTCATTTTCTCTTGATATTCGTTCGTCTCCATAATGACTGTTGCCTTTCCCTTGTCTGCAAGGAGTATGATGATGGACTTCTCCTTCTGCAATTCTTCAGCGCTTTTCCTCCTTGTGCAGGTAAATTCGGTTTTGGGGCCCTTGGTGTCTTCAGAACCCCTGCAATGTCTGCCCGAAGCTTGTGTTTTTTTCTAGCGGTAAGCTCCGTGTCGCTTGCTCTGTCATTATGGTTGTTCTTTTTCGCTTGCAAGACCGGCATTTCTGTTGATGCCACCATTTCGTGTTCCCGTGTGTACTCTCGTTCACGCTCGACACGTATTGCGTGACGTTTTGTTGATCTTCGCTTGACAACGAAGTAAACAGCTTCGTTTCCAAGGGGAGCTTGTCGTCATTATACATGTCCAATGTGTCGTTCATGACAAGTATCCTCTTTCTTACTAAATCCTTCCTAGCTTTGTCTACATGCGGTTTGTAGTGAGGTACATTTCGTATGTGCAAAATGTAACCCGATACCCGGATAACATGGAATCGGTAACAAAATTAAATGTTGTATGTTTGATCTAAACTACAACTTAATTAACCGATATTTGGGAAATAGTATTGATAATGGGAATTTAATTAGGCCCCCGCAAGCAAACCCAACGTAACTTCGTCAACACAGCCTAACAACAAACCTGATCAGTGTCATCATAAAGCAATTTACTTCTTCTGTAATATTTTGTGGGATCGATAGAACATTGTGTCAACATAACAAAAGGAATAGCCAATACACGACCAGGTGTTCAACATTGCCAGATACGGTTACATGAATAATAGACAGTTTCAACTTTTCGTACCGTGCTCCGTACGTATCTCAACACCTTGAACGTTCCCTATCCGTAGCGGTAATGCAGTTTCAGCTATAAGTTTGAAGCTGCGAAATGTCACGCCCGATAGATTTTCCACTAGCGGGTGCGTGGACTCGTTTTTAAATGTATATTTACAGTAAAATTATTAGTGTATTCCCTGCTCCTTTTAAGTTATAACTATTATTAAATATCTACATTACATCGCATGTAAAACTGTAGCATGTCGTCTTTGAAATAACGTCTGAAACTAAAAATAATAAGTATTCATTAATGGAGGCCATTCTATTTGTAGATACGTATCCGTATCTATGCGCGAAACTTATGGAGAACATGAGACCGGCAAATTTAGTTGACGTCAGTACCTATAAGTTATGGAACTAGCAATACGTAGAGAAAAACGTATGGCTGAAACTGTCTATTATCACTAGCGTAATAGCCGTCTTGTCGTCTCTGGTGTCGACCGATGTAATAGTTGAGCAATATGCCTTCGTCTACGCCCAGCGCCGATACAATATCATAGGCTATTTAAGGTGTCCTCGAACACTTGTTTAGTGTCCATCGCTTTCAGTACCACTCACCATCTTTAGCTTCACTTACAGCTTCACTGTGGCAGAGTTCGCGGTAACTTTACACAAACCGGAATGCTATATCCTCCATTTAATATCGCCAGCAAGTTGTCCGTCACTTGGCCGTGACGTCCGTACGATACCGCGTACCAGCCACGGTGTTGTGTGGGTAAATATGCGTAGCGCCTAGCAATCAATGCCAAATGCACAATGCCATTTCAATTTCGCACACCTGTTAACTCAACAGTACCTACCCGTATTGGGCTCTGCCTAATTGTGTTTGCCCAATATACCGTTTCGTATTTTGTTTGCTGGTGAACTTTCGTTAAACTGGCTAGATGGGCCATAGTCCATTGCGTTAAGTACACAGTCTTGTGATTGGGTCTGCATTCTACAAACATACACACAAGAACGGAATCACTGATTCAAAAGTGGTTGTTGACACGTGTCAAGTTCAAGCACATATGTGTCCAAATCAGTGTTAAACAAATGAAGAAAATCACATTGCATCGTGAAATAGCAGTTGCGTCGGTTGTCAAAATGTCGCATTGAAAGCCACGTTTAACTCTGTAATCCTTTCAGCAAGACGAATGATCTTGCTGGATATATGACATACGACAAAGTTATTTGACAAGCCGGTAAGAGTTGCACAAAATAGAAAAAAAATAGAGCTGGGCATTATCTGTGGGACGGCAGTTTCGCGAGCCCCATCCTCTCGCTCTTTCGCAGATCCCCATTCTCGACAGCGCGCGCAGCCGCTCTTCAATGTAGACCATGTCAGGGTGGATATAATAGATGGAACAGCGGTTACACTCTAAACAACCGAATGACAACCGTCTGCGGAAATAGATAGCATAGTTCCCAACTTTAAATGCTAAACTCAATTAGGCGTGTGTAACAAATATAACATGGCAATTGCTGTAAAATGGAACACTTGCGCCTGGCGACGGAACGAAGCAGCACAAATAACCGGACGCGGCGATTACTTGTGTTAATTCGCCAAAGGCTATGAAGATTATGCGGCACTATAAATCGTGTATGTTCGAAGACAATTTTATAAAATTATTGAACGTGACGACATCTCCCGTTATTATTTATGACGAACCAGAGACGTGGTTGGTGGCTGTGATGCATGTAGCACTGCAACAATAAATGTGCAACAAAACATTGTTCTTAAAGTGCATTTATTCCGATCCGTACATCCGTGTAAATAATACAAAAACAAATGCTGCAAACGATCACGCTGCCAACTCAGTTTCTGTCAATTCTGATATGCCGATATTGAATGCAAGAAATAAAGGTAAAACAATATGGGTTATTGGTGGTAATATTAGTGTTGGACTAGTCGCTGCAATATATATTAATATACTGACGCTTCCGCTGGGTAATAATCTTCAAAGACCGCCACCACTTGAATACATATACAACACAGAATAACACGTCGCACACGTTTGTCGTGACAATGTTGTCGCTATGGAGCGCTGCGCCTCTGGCAACAATAATCACGGCAAACAAACCTTCAACGATCATTCCGACTCGCTTAACAAAATCTCTTCATAGCATCCATGAATGAATTACAATACTAGGCCAATTAATTACTTTCCACACTCTTTGAGAGTTTGTTGCGTGTTACAAACGTTAATTTTATTCAGATTTGACAGTTAGCAGAGACAGACTAGTTCGACGTAGTAATTCTGTTTCTGTTAATTAATTGGCAAATCCCAACTGGGTATCGCGCCAATGGTTGGTATCTGTTCTATGAGCACTGGGCACGACCCACGTCTATTGATTCATGCAAATGGACGAGCAGTTATTGCCTTGGGAGGCAGCATTATTAAATCTTATTAAACAGTTCCAAGACGATGCAAAAAACTTTCAGAATGCACCACTATGGCACAATTACATATTAGATAATTCCTCATTTAAGCAACAATATTGACATCTGGATAGCGATACCGATAGTTCAAGGTTCTTACCGTATTGATAAAATTGGGAGATTCCACCTGTCCTCTGCATAGCTGTTCTAACTGAATTACTCAACATGTCAACATACATCTCGCTGCACCTTTTGATATATTCACTAACATTGTTCTTCAAATACATACAACATTCCTGCAATGGGCAAATCATTTACATACTTGAATATTTATTTGATTTATGTTAATTAAGGAGATTAGATTAGGTAGCATTAACACTTGTGTTAATCTTTGTACCAACAGATACAGCTTGTACTAATTCACACCATGAATGACATGGACAAACTATCCTAGTAATAAGGGGGCATCAATGTGTTCAAATAGGGATAACTGGTTAAAACCAGATAAGTAATATTCAAACTTATTGGACGTTTTTGAAGACGTATAAAGGCAAACAATATGGATGATACTTTTATTGGACAAAAACCTCCACCTAGTGACATTTACCCAATTCCCAATACCAAACTCCAAGACACGTTAGACAACTGAATATAATAGACAAGCGCTATGTCTGAATATGACTAACGTATGCAGCTTATATATATATATATATATATATATATATATATATATATATATATATATATATATATATACATACATATATATATATACATATATATATATATATATATATATATATATATATATATATATATATATATATATATATATATATATATATATATATAGTTGCAACAAACCAACAAAAAGCCACACCATTGCGTACCATCACAACCTTCTCTGTAGCTTGTCTATATAAATCATGCAGTGACTCTATGTATATCAGTCCTTTTGTATGATTAACAAGCATACGTTTGCCTGCTGGATATAAGCAGCCTTTTTTCTCATAGTGATTACATCTGGAAACCATCGCTGATTTCCTACATGACTTCACAGCACTTCCAATTTTATATTGTGAAAAACACCAATGGTTGAGTGAAGACGTACGTGGAATAAAGCAGAACCAAAGTGTACACACAATGATGATCAGCACCATCCGAGAGTCTCTCACGAAAGGCGCCAGTGCTACATTTGATTTCTTCTGTCAGTTTTGCATCAAAGAACAGTCTTAGGAACCACACAAAAATAACAACATAGCCTCGACATTGAGGATAACGCAACAATCTCAGGTACGTGCACAACATGCTGTAGGATCTCATCAAGGTGGATGAAAACATCCATCTTGATTGCACATTGATTGTAAACTAAGCATTCGATTATAGTGACAATAAAAATGTCTGGCAACTCATAACACGTATATATATATATATATATATATATATATATATATATATATATATATATATATATATATATATATATATATATATACATATACATAAACATATATATATATATATATATATATATATATGACTACAATATTGCCACTTGCAAGCAGAAAGTATCTTTTGGAATGTAACATTTAGACGAGATATAACTGCCACGTTTTGTCTTTGATATTTCCGTTGCTGGAATGTGCTTTTTATAATGCCTGCTGCGGTACCAATTAATCTACAAATGCTGTATATAAGGCAACATAGCGACAGCTTTTTTGGTATACATATCATAAGACAAGATAATCTTCTGTGTATTAGTGATATAACACATACCTTGGTGTACTATTCTGGCACACCAACAATGACATGCAATTCTCATGGAAACACTCCAATCCACACCTGGCCCATTTCGGGCTATCAAACCGAGGGCAAGACCAGCCCCTAAGCTACCCCACAACATCACTGGTTTCACTCCAAGGTCACAACTGTGACTGGAGTTTGTATCAGAAAAGTTATTTGCATAAACGACACGTGGCAGACATTGGAACTCAACTATGATTCCCACGAAATGCATATTCATTGGTCAGTTGCCATGATTACTTGTATCTGTCTTGATACTCATGGTGCCATTTGTTGAAGTCAATGTTGAAGACAATGAGACACCCAGTGGTCAAGCCAGCCATCAGGTAACTGAAAGAACAAAGGAGAGAACAGTCACATTGTGCATTGCTTCTGTCGATCTTCAGGGTTCATACAGGAAAATAACTTCAAAATTCCTTGATTTTTCCCTGGCTGAAATGTTATTTTCCTTGATTAAAATGACAACAGATACGGCTTCTTCACAAAGGCCTCCAATTCAAATTACGGTTTAAAGATATAAAATGGCATTTTGCCCAACATATTTGGAGCTTTGGCACAACAACAATTTCTAGATGATTGTAATAGCCTTAAGAATGCACTTCTCGTCTCTCAAAACACCAAATTTCCATGAAAAGTCAGGGAGATAATCATATGGGTTTATTTGCAATCTTATGGATTTCTGTTATCAGTGTTCACCCATGGTTCTTTATGAATATTCTACAAGGAAGGGTGACACTCACCGTTGGTCGTGTGACAGGGCAAGAGAGCGGATACTGCTGTCACATGTGGGGTAGGTATAGAGGACGTTGAGGTCATACGTGCGCCACACTTCAACGATTCCGTTGTCTCCACCCATGATGAAGTATTGGCCATCGCGACTCGTGATCATGCACTGAAACATGCAAGACTTTCCCCAATATATAGCGTCTATTCTACTTTATCTGCCCACGGAGAGGCAGATGCAGAGAATCCATAGCGATACAAAAAGAAGACTTTGGAGAAGTGTGATACACCTTTATTACAACGTACTCATTCCACCTTATTTTTGTACCGTTTCTGTATATTACACAAACATAACGCACACATATGTAATGTAATGCATACTGTAGTAACTGTACGTGAAAAGAACTGTGGTAGTATATGGGGAGAGAATGGACAAATAGTTTGCCATATTTGTGGTCACGTGATGGGTTCTCTTCGACTGCGACATGCCCTGTAGGCGGAGAGACGGGAGGGACCCTGAGCAACCCAGAGAGCCTCCCTGGGTTATGCTATTTGTCCCTAGGACACTTTATGAATGTATACATTAGTTATTAATTTATTTGTTATATTTTTATTTATTTCTAATCTTAATCTTATTGATTTATTTTAATATAAAACTATATATAATTATGATTCTAATGACTGCATGTTTGTTGTTACAGTGACTACGCGCATATGAACGAGCGGGTCCTGGATGTATGGTGCTTTACTAATTTTAGTAATAAAAATAATTAGTAATAATAACTAATCACCAGGTCAAGACCCACCTGGACGTTATCATTGTGTGTCATATGTCTCAACAATCTGCCATTGATACTGAACAGACAGAGGATCCCTTGATCATAGTGCACAATGATATATCCCTCACGACTCATGGTGATCAGCTTCGGGTAGCGACATTCCTTGGGCGGCTCAAGAGAATGCAACAGATCTCCGGCGTTTGTGTGGATCAGCACAGCGCCATCTATGGAGCATTCAATTTCCAATGACATACTAGGCTATATATATATATATATATGTATATATATATATATATATATATATATATATATATATAAATTATATATATATCACCTTGACCATTTGTTATTTTCATTTCCACTGTATTTATAGTTTTAATGGGAAAACCAGTCATGAAATTATCTTCAAACAAATCTAATAAATAAACACTTATATTATTTTGATAATAATAATAAGTACATTTACATAGCGGTATACATCTGGACAAGGTGCATTCATAAGAGCTTAAAATAGATAAATTAATTACAATAAATTAGCTAAAATATATATCCATAAAAATATATATATATTAACTAGCTAAATAGATATTAATAAGTTACCTAAAATGTGATGTATAGTAAAATATATAAACAAATTAAATAAATAATAAAAAATGTATTACATGTTATATTTTGGCATGCGTGTAATTTTGTATTTTTCCACCATAGATTTTGTGATGAATAATGGATTTTAAAATGTGCTTTCTAGTGTTAAAAACAAAGGCTTAAAATGTGACAATAGTAAACCAATTTAATTAACTTACCTAGTGATCCACTGACCACGATTCCAAGCTCTGCGGACACTAGCACACAAGTGACCGTGGACTGGTGACCAGTCAGTGTGGCCTTGGGGGTGGGGTCCTCGGTACCTGAAAGACAGGAAGATATAATAACTGTAGCCATGGCAGTTGTCTTGTGAGATGTATTCCAAACAGTGCTATGTTCAGGGGTGTTTTCTATGTAAGTGGGTTTACAGATTTAACAATATTTAACAGGATTTAACCAGATTTAACAAGATTGTCATCCAATACAACAAGCTCCAGATGGCTTTACAGAGAATTTAGCAATACAAACCCAACGAAGCAGCCTCTAAAAGGAATATGCAGGCACGGTATAGCACCACTAAAATGTTAGCTGGCAGGTACAAACAAGCCTATTACGGACACAGATGGTACCACCTGGTACCACGGTACTGCTACACCAGAAGAGCAATTGAAAAGAAAGGCAAAATATTTTGAAGAATTACTGAACAGGCCAGTGTCTCTAAACGTTGAAGACAGACAACCAGGAGATGAATTCAAACTGGCGCTTGTCGTCCGATGATGTGCTGGGGTAGATGGTCGCACTTACTGTTGTTGTCTCCCAGAATGCTCTGCTGCTTTGCCTGCCAGTGCCACACCATGACGGTGCAGTCCTTCGAGCCCGTCACAATGTAGCAGTCCTGGTTGATGTTCGACTCAGACCGTGCGATGCACGTCACAACATCGAAGTGTCCGTAAATCACCTGTGTTATACGTGCTGCAACCACAGTGTGTCAAACGTACAAAGCCAGATTGCTTTTATCATAAAATCAAGCTTTATAGTATAAAATATATCTATTCTAACATCTTAACTGCCAAAATGTAGTTTAATGAAATGCAATTATGTAATATATGACCATTATCTGTTTATGAATATTGACCTTGCTGTTCAGCACGCAATATAAACATAATATTCACCCCTAACATTCCAACTAAAATGATTAATATTGCTGTATTAAAAAAACAATTATCTTCTGATCAAGGTACATAAGAGTACTGATTTTGAATTATCCAACACACAGTTTAGCATTCTGGCACCTAAAGTGCCACCCAGCAAATATGAAATTGGCCAAGCAAAAATAGTTATAATCAATTAATTACGTTGACCTGTGACCGGCACACAGATCAATATAACTGAGTTTCATCTAGTGGGCAGAGGGCAGTTCCAGGGTTAAATGACATCAGCTTCATGTATTGTCTTAATCCACGTTTTCAGATCACCACTTAAACACACAACTTTTTAAGACCAAGTCTTTAAACAAACACTAAATAACCGCGTATAACATATCTCAATGGCAGTTGCACTAATTGAACCATCTGACACCAGGTGTAGCAGCAACAATGTAACATACCCATCTCCGTGTTGAAAACACGGAAGCTCTTGTCCCAGAATCCCGTAGCCATGATGAACCGGTTGTCGACAGTGACAACGAAGTTTGAGTGCGACACCTTGAGGCGTTCATCGAAGTTATCTCCAAGACTTCGACGTTGAAGACCGGTGCCAAACACTGCAGGAAGAACAAATCCATATTTACATGTTTTAACTGCCTCACTACTCTGTTATCAGTACAAAATCTGGATATGTTTATCTGGATCTGGATATAAACCATATATATCCTAACTTCTTGACTGGCCAAAAGTGTTTTAATTGAACCTCACATTTGCTTTGCTATTCAGCATGCAATGTAAATGTGACATTCAAGTCAAAACATTCAAATGAAACAGATAATTACATCAAAAGATTGGTTCACAAAAACACATTTGGATGGTCATGATACTTTTCCATTGGTGTCCGTCCTACATAACTTTTTCAAATTCAGTAACTATTATCCCAGATTCAGATACAAGTATATTTGGATACATTAGGCATGGTCTCCCTGACCCCCTGGTCTCCCTGGTCCTCCTGGTCTTCCTGGTTGCCCTGGTCTCCCTGACCCCCTGGTCTTCCTGTTCCCCCTGGTTGCCCTGGTCCCCCTAGTCTCCCTGGTCTTCCTGGCCTCCCTGGTCCCCCTGGTCTTCCTGGTCCCCCTGGTCTCCCTGGTCTCGCTGGTCCCTCTGGTCTCCATGGTCCCCCTGGTCCCCCTGGTCCCCCTGGTCTCCCTGGTCCCCCTGGTCTCTCTGGTCCCCCTGGTCTTCTCTGTTGATGCTTTGGTTGCCAAGTAACCAGCTCTCTCACCACTTTACTTCAGGAACAGTGAACTACAAATCAGGCTTGCCTCTGTCTGATTGTCTGTCAGATCTTTGATGTGTCCATTTATAACTCTCTATTTGTTATTTGTTGTGTCCAGTTCTGTGCTTTATGTAGTAGTTTTGTACCCGTGGATCAGTTAAAACCTTCTGCCCTGTCAAGGTGTGGTTATAAATCTCTTCACCTATGGCAGTTGCCAGTGCATAATCCAGCAAAATTACAAACTGTTATGATGCGAGTATTAGAACATAATATGTATTGGAAGAAGATCTAGAAGAACATTTCAAGTAAGGGTGAAGTGGGGGCAGTTGAAACCCACCATTTAGTGACAGCAAAACTACAGCTGAAAAATGTACCATGGCTAGACTAGTAGTGGAAGAATCAGGTACAATGTAGAACTCCTTAATAACAATAATATAAAATAGAACAACTAAGGAATTTCAACTGGCACTAAAAGCCATGACTGAGGAAGAAGACAGCTGTACCTTAGACTTTCAGTAGCAACACATCAAGGAGCTGTGGACAAAGACATGCGAAGAAACTCTAGGACCTTAGAAGATGCAACATAAACCATGGATGTCGGCTTATACACTGCAGGAGGTGAAAGAGAGGAAGAAGCGAAAGAGATGCTCAACACCTGTCCCAATGGAACACCAAAAGTTACAGCACATGAAAAGTCCTCTCAGACAAAACAGAGAAGCACAATCAAGTTTAAGGACCGACAAGAGGAACTTGATCTTGGTTGGAAAAGCATTTGAGAGGAATATGAAGGAACTGTATAACACCACTAACAGGTTAGCTGGAAGGCACAAACAAGCCAACAAGCTTGATGTTTGATGAGACACTCCCTTTACAGCTGATCACAGCTAAACTGGGAGGTAGTATATGAGTTTAGAGATCGAGATAACCAGCACTGAGTCCACGACAGGTTTTTTCCATTTCCCTGTGTGGGATCTTTTACTTCCCCTGGCATAGACACCAGAAAGTCGGGTAAACGAAATTGCCCAAGTTTTGAAACGGCAGCAGGTGGTTTCGAACCCAAATCGGAGAGAACCCCGGTCCCTTTGACCAAAAACCCGACGCTCTACCACACGACCACCATGCCCCACAGTTAAGGACAAAATCAGAAAAGCTATCATAACATTGAACAATGGGAAATCAGCAAAGCCAGAAGGAGCCCTGGCAGAAGCACTGAAGACATGCATAAACATGTCAACTAACATCCTCTATGGCATCATTGAGAACATCTTGGATGAAGAGGAGATACCAGAGGAGGGGAAGAAGGACATTTGGTAAAATTTCCAAAGAAAGGAGATCTTAGGGAATGTACAACTATGGAAGAAATATGCTTCTCTCGGTACCAGGGAAGGTCCTAAACAGAATCATCCTAGAGAGGCTCAAAATGGCACTCGACTCAAAATTAAGGGACCATCACTCTTCTATTAATCAACCAAAACCAAACGCAAGAAAAACATCACCAAGTCTTATAGAAACAACTGTAGCCACATTCCGACTAAATGTGAACAAAGATAAAACCAACATCATAAAGATCAGCAACAAGAACAACAGCCCAATTACACTACAAGAAGTCTTTCATGTATCTAAGAAGCATTGTGGACACAAATGGAGGAACAGATCGCGATGTAAGGGCTAGGATTGGGAAAGAAAGTGCTTAATAAGATATGGAAGTCCAGAGAAATTTCAATACTTACCAAGCTACATATTTTTAACTCAAATGTTAAGGCTGTGTTAACGTATGGATCATATATGTACTAAAACATCCACGCTACAGAAGTGTCTAAGGAGAATTCCAAGGATATGTTGGCTAGAAAAAATTACTAAAGAAGCACTATGGGGAAGAACAAATTAAGAACCAACTGAACGTCAAATTAGAAGTAGGAAGTGAAGTTGGATAGGCCATACTCTCAGGAATCCAACACAACACATCATAAGGCAGGAACCCTCAAAGGCGAAGAGACACATGGTGCAGAGAACTGGAAGCAGCTATAGCAAAAGTGCAAAAATGCAAGCCCAAAACCATGTCTGGTGGAACAGAGTCGTTAACGGTCTGTGCTCCGCCAGCGAGTGAAAATTCTCAAGTCTACAGTGAAGCCAGGGTATGAGAGTATCACCTTGTAGGGCGCCAGCTGAGAAGTCATATGTCTGATGGATCCCACCATCTGAAGATAGGACAACTGCTTCAGTATTTTTATACAGAGCCATGATGGCCTCGATAAATGGTGGAATATAGATGTTGGTTATACTTTATAACCTGATTTACGATCAAAAACAATCGGACTTTGTTCCTGTAAGATATACCTTATTCAGCCTAATAAGTATTTTCATACAAAGCCATGATGGCCTCGATAAATGGTGGAATATAGATGTTGGTTATACTTTATAACCTGATTTACGATCAAAAACAATCAGACTTTGTACCTGTAAGATATACCTTATTCAGCCTAATAAGGATTTTCATACAAAGCCATGATCGCCTCGACAAATGGTGGAAAATAGATGTTGGTTATACTTTATAACCTGATTTACGATAAAAAAACAATCAGATTTTGTTCCTGTAAGATATACTGTATTCAACTTAATAAGCGTACAGTATGCTTGAAAAAAAATTGGACCATGGAGAAATGTCAAGGAATCTGTTCTTATAAGTGTACACCAAAATGTGTTTCTTTAGACAATAAGATAACTGTTGAACACTAGTGCTGTAATTTTGTGACTAGTGTAGAACAACTGAAAAGTGGTGCCAACTGTTCAACACCGATTGGTGACACTTTTCAGTTGTTCCACAATAATAAAATTACAACAATTATGGATCCTGCTGATTAAAAATGGGGTGTACGCTAATTAGGACATGTACGCTTACTAGGTCGAATACATTATGTGTCAAAAAATGAAGAAAGGTGCTTCATGCCACGTCACATTTGAAGGAACTCTACAAGGGAGACAAATTACCAGTGGGAAATATTTGGGAATGAGTTAGAAACCGAAGGGGAGGGGGTGCGCTACAATGTATTAAGGATTAGCTGAAGAGCTGTGAAATGGAAAAGAAGAGAACTGGGGAATAGCTTGGGAAAAGCTAAGGAGGGCTGGGAAATTAATGGTGTGAAGTCAGGAAGAGCACTGGTGCCTAATACAGCCTGGAGAGGCATTTATGTTTGTATATAAACTGCAATTATTTTCACCGGTTAGCTTTCCAAGTATCTATTGAGTCATGACAAATTATAGGAAGATTCAAATTAGAGTATAATATAATTGCTCTGTTACTTACTCGTCTTGAAGTGTATTTTGAAGAAAATTTATCCCAAAGATATATAAAACATATTTTAATGACTACACACACCGACAGCGTAAGTGCCAGATAAGTGCATCATGTAGCAGATTGTTTAAAGGAACACTACACAGTGAAATTTTTCTACTTACTGCAACATGAAATAATAAAATAAAAAAGTAAACTACAGAGGATCATAACATAATATAACATTCAAAGCACTGTGATGTTGGCGACAAAAAAGTACCTTTAGAATGCTGGTCTGTAGTCAGAGATCCACAAGAAAACAGGCAAAACTATGAATGTCTCCTAAGAAAACATATAGGTAATGTAATGCTAAATTAAGTGTGTGTGTGTGCGTGCGTGCGTGCGTGCGCATGCGTGTTCATGTGGATATGTAATTTTAATTATATTTAAAATAATAAGCATTATTAACCTCTAAACCTGTTCATCTGTGACAGTCAACTCACCCTAGACTTCATTCTGGTTACTCGATAACTAATTTGGTTGAAGTCCCAAACAATAAAATGTCCACTGAGTAAATAAGAAATTTGTACAGCTGATGTTTAAATTGTGTCAATTTTGTGAGGTGCCAAAAACTGAAATAACGTTGACACATTAAGAGGCCTAATGAATTACAAAAGACAATAGTGGTGGGAATAGTTGCAAGAAAGAAAAACAGAGGCAAGCTACGACAAAGAGAGGAGAAGGATATCATGTCTTCAGAATTGTGACAGTGGTGGGTAGAATAGACGGATAAAGACTAGGATGGAACTCCATGGAGATAGGCAGTTATGGTTGCTAGAGCAGAAGACTTACCAAGGATAGGGGCCATGGAGATTGGCAGTTGTGGTTGTTAGAACAGAAGACTTACCAAGGATAGGGGCCATGGAGATTGGCAGTTGTGGTTGTTAGAACAGAAGACTTACTTAGGATGACATCCATGGAGATAGGCAGTTGTGGTTGTTAGAACAGAATACTTACCTAGGATGACATCCATGGAGATAGGCAGTTGTGGTTTTTAGAACAGAAGACTTACCTAGGATGACATCCATGGAGATAGGCAGTTGTGGTTGTTAGAACAGAAGACTTACCTAGGATGACATCCATGGAGATAGGCAGTTGTGGTTGTTAGAACAGAAGACTTACCTAGGATGGCATCCATGGAGATAGGCAGTTGTGGTTGTTAGAACAGAAGACTTACCTAGGATGACATCCATGGAGATAGGCAGTTGTGGTTGTTAGAACAGAAGACTTACCTAGGATGGCATCCATGGAGATAGGCAGTTGTGGTTGTTAGAACAGAAGACTTACCTAGGATGACATCCATGGAGATAGGCAGTTGTGGTTGTTAGAACAGAAGACTTACCTAGGATGACATCCATGGAGATAGGCAGTTGTGGTTGTTAGAACAGAAGACTTACCTAGGATGACATCCATGGAGATAGGCAGTTGTGGTTGTTAGAACAGAAGACTTACCTAGGATGACATCCATGGAGATAGGCAGTTGTGGTTGTTAGAACAGAAGACTTACCTAGGATGGCATCCATGGAGATAGGCAGTTGTGGTTGTTAGAACAGAAGACTTACCAAGGATAGGGGCCATGGAGATTGACAGTTGTGGTTGTTAGAACAGAAGACTTACCTAGGATGGCATCCATGGAAATAGGCAGTTACGGTTGTTAGAACAGAAGACTTACCTAGGATGGTATCCATGGAGATAGGCAGTTGTGGTTGTTAGAACAGAAGACTTACCTAGGATGGCATCCATGGAGATAGGCAGTTGTGGTTGTCACAACAGAAGACTTACCTAGGATGGCATCCATGGAGATAGGCAGTTGTGGTTGTTAGAACAGAAGACTTACCTAGGATGACATCCATGGAGATAGGCAGTTGTGGTTGTTAGAACAGAAGACTTACCTAGGATGGTATCCATGGAGATAGGCAGTTGTGGTTGTCACAACAGAAGACTTACCTAGGATGACATCCATGTAGATAGGCAGTTGTGGTTGTCACCACAGAAGACTTACCTAGGATGGTATCCGTGGAAATAGGCAGTTGTGGTTGTTAGAACAGAAGACTTACCTAGGATGGTATCCATGGAGATAGGCAGTTGTGGTTGTTAGAACAGAAGACTTACCTAGGATGACATCCATGGAGATAGGCAGTTGTGGTTGTTAGAACAGAAGACTTACCTAGAATGACATCCATGGAGATAGGCAGTTGTGGTTGTTAGAACAGAAGACTTACCTAGGATGGTATCCATGGAGATAGGCAGTTGTGGTTGTCACAACAAAAGACTTACCTAGGATGGTATCCATGGAGATAGGCAGTTGTGGTTGTTGGTCGGCCTTCTCAGAGTAGCTGGGAGACACCGCTTGCGTGCTCGCTGCAACGTATACAGGCTCTGCACATTTACTTCAAGTTAAACAACCCACATATATATACATTAAAAATAGAAACAAGTGAAAATATAATAAATAATTTAAAGAATAAGATAAATAAGATATACAAATTACCATTGTACCAAATAAAGTTCTCCTGCCCATCTGCCCTACATGAGTCCATCAATAATATTGATACAATTGTTCACACAATTATTGAATCATTTGTAATGTCATATACATATGTGTGTTCTAAAACCAAAATATTCTTGCACAAGAAGGTGTCAAAGTTATAAGTGGAATTGTTAACAAACAAACTACTGTCATTATTCCATTTATTGTATTTGAAAATCTGACTGTGCATGTTGGTGTAGGCAACTTTAAGTAAATGCATTCATTAAAATTTACCAAGAGTTAGGACTGCAACACAACCATTGTGAATAACTAAACGTTCATTGACAAGATCAGGTAAATTGAATTTCTGTTAAGACTTGTATTGTTCTGCCATCTAGTTGATAGTTGTGGAGGTAAGATTGATTTCACATTTTCTCGCATATGCATTCAATGTTAATGTGAATGGCAAATTAAAATGGCGACTGGTAGAAACGACATGTGTGATTAAAAAAATTGAATGGAGGAGAGCCATTTCCTGCGTTTCCATCAGCAAATGTTGACACATATATCTGTGATGTTTTACGTTTCCTAATTCCCTACCTGCCGAGTGGTTCCACTTGTTGACAGCAAAGTTGTGGTTGCAGGTGATGGTGACAATGGCTGGCAGGGGTACCACGGGGTGGGTGTTGGCTGCGATGTGGGTGATGGGGGAGTTGGAGAGGAACTTCATCAACATACACACGTCTTCCTGCACTGTCGTGAACATCAACGGGGTCTGGCGGGAAACAAGACCAAATGTAGAGTGTTGAAACAAGTTTCATGAAGAACACTATCTGTACAGACCAGAGTCAGGTCAATTACATTATATAATACATAAATAAAAATGCACATAATTATGCTTATAATCCAATTATAAAATATATATATATACATATATATATATAACATTTTATACCATTAAATAAAAAATCATTTAAATGTAGTTTTAATATATATATATATATATATATATATATGTGTGTGTGTGTATATATATATATATATATATATATATATATATATATATATATATATATATATATATATATATATATATATATATATATATATATATATATATATACACATACATATATGTGAGTGTATATAATATATATAAAATTAATAAATTGAAATATTCAACCTTATAAGCGTACAGTATGCTTGAAATTGGGCCACCCATGGAAAAATGTCAAGGAATCTGTTCTTATAAGTGCTATTACTCCTCATTCCCTGCTGTACAGGGGTGGGGTCAGGTACAGTTACAGTATTGTCGAGCCACTCTTTCTGTTCTTTCTTTCCATAGTTTTCTATCGGCCACCCCCCTCTCTCGATCTTCTCATATCCCTCCTCACGCACTACCTGTGGCTGTGGCCTTCCCCTTTTCCTGCGTCCTTGATGTTTTTCCACCTTTGCTCTCTTTGCTAGTTGGCTCCTTACCAAGTGGCCTGCAATCTCATCCAGTTTCTCACCAATCTCCCTGTTAGGCTGCTTTGCATCCCAACCTCTTTCCTCAGGTCATTCATCCTTCTTCTGTCCACCCTCTTTGTTCTTGTTATTTGACGAACCCAGTTGTTCTCACAAACTTGCAGCTTCTGTTGTTATTGTTCTGTCAACGCCACTGTTTCCAAACCACACATGCCATGCCGGTGTAACACATGCTCTCAGGACTTTTCCTTTCAGCTTTTTTGAAATTTTTCAGTCCAACATGACTCCCTCTACCTTTCTCCAGGCATTCGCTCCCTGTTGTATCCGACGTCGCACTTCTACCTCTGAATGCCCATCCTCCGTAACCATTCCTCCAAAGTACACAAAGCCATCCACTTGCTTGATCTCTTTACCATCCAACTCCTTTCTCTGGTGTCAAACCCACATCACTTCTGTCTTCTCCAGGCTCATTCTCAGACCGTGCTTCTTGAACACCCCCTTTCATTCCTCCAACACTTCCTGTAGTTCTTGTTTGCTCTCTGCTATTATGGCAAGATCATCTGCATACATCATCTTCCCGAGAACATCCTTCATGCTGATCTTCCTGCTGATTAGTTCTATCGTCATGATAAACAGTAAAGGGCTAAGGGCACTTCATTGCCTCAAACCGATGTTAACTGGAAACTCTTCCGACAACCCAGATCCAACCACAACTCTTCCTTTTGTTCTCTCATACATTACTTCCACCATCCTGGCTTCTGCTTCTGGCACTCCCATCTTATAAGCATACACCAACATGTTATTCTCTAGACATTAACATAGATATTTAACACTAGTGGTGTCATTTGGTGACTAGTGTAGAACAACTGAAAAGTGGTGCCAACTGTTGAACACCAGATGGCAACACTGCAGTTGTTCCAATCTAGTTAAATTACAATAATTATGGATCATGCTGATTAAAAAAGGGGGTGTACACTAGTTAAAAAAGTGGGTGTACACTAATTAAAAAGGGGGTGTACACTAATTAAAAAAGGGGGTGTACACTAATTAAAAAAGGGGGTGTACACTAATTAAAAAAGGGGGTGTACACTAATTAAAAAAGTGGGTGTACACTAATTAAAAAAGGGGGTGTACACTAATTAAAAAAGGGGGTGTACACGAATTAAAAAGGGGGTGTACAGTGCACTAACTAAGGCACGTATGCTTAATAGGTCAAATACGGTACTTTTAAAAAACTATAAAGATTACTCACTATGACATTTCACATTTTTTATTATTCTCCCAACTTTTATGAATATTTTCACAAATTATCTGTGCACGTTTTGTGAAAATAACACAGACTGTGTTAAAACAAGGCACACAGACAACATTTATATTTCTGCTCAGCTTCCAGGTCTGCTAGCAACATCTACAGGCTGAATTTTGACAACAAAAAGAAAGACAAAACACGGTGGTCAATACTGACATTATTTAATTGACAGTTTGTTCTGTAATATATAATAATAAAATACATTTTGACATAGCGCAGTTTCCCCAAATGTGATCTAAGTAAAATGCATGGAATAAAATATTTTTTAAATATACAAAGAAAATTCATATAATTATAATAAAGCTATGTTAAGACTAATAACATTTATTTAAAGATAAAATAAAATATACATTATTAAAAAACTCAATAAAGCTATAAACTATTGATTAAATAAAGTTTTATTAATAAGTTAAATCAAAAGGAAAAAAAAAATATTTATTGCTTAAGGTAAAATTCATTTAACTAATATGTGTGAGAGTTTTGTGTGAGAGTTTATCACACTGATGTTACGGCTGTTGAAACTGCATGCAAGAGAGGGTGGGGTTGGGGGGTGGGGTGGGGGTACTTACAAGATGCATCGGGGAGCTGCGGGGCGGATGAGGCTCCGTCATCAGCTGAGACGGAATCTGGCCAAAACTACGGATCTGATTCTCCAGGGCCTACAAAGTCACATGGATAATCAAATAACTCTATTAGTGCTCTACTATTTGATTTTTGCATGTCTTGCAACTGTAAGATATGCCATGACACTGTTGTAAAAATATTGTAAATTGTGACAATGCTAAAATAAAACTTTACTAGAGTACTACCTGGTTTAACATTGTTGAAGTAATAAAAAATATTGGACACAGTTTCACACTTACACACTTCAGCATAGCTCATCAAAAACCATGTTGACTTTGTCAGTGATCATTGTGATTTTCTCCATATTTTTACACAAATGAGCACATCTGTGCATAACAATTTTACTTTTTATTTTGTCTTATAATACAGAGAATTCCACATCCATTACACACAAACCAAGACTTACCAAGTTTATTTAATTAGCCTCTGTACAAATTACACATGGTTGACATGAATAATAACGTACTTGCTAATTAACACATACCTCTCTCATGACGGGGTCGGTGATAGCATTCAGGTTCACGTTGCCCTCATAGGTAAGGTAATAGAAGACATTAGTAGCCCTGACTGCTTCTGGCCCACGTTGCTTGTAGCCAAAGATCAGGTCGATCCACTGATGCAGTTGACAAGACACAAACTCTGACTCCAGCGCCTGAAACAGTAACAACAATGTCTTGCCACTAGCTGAAACACTATTCAGGCCTTGTCTACACACAGACAGACACAAATTAAAGATTATCCATATTCAGTATGGACTTTTCATATTTTGGGTGGCACACGGCTGTATTCTGTATTTATGCAGATTCGTTTCCAAATTACGGAAAAATCGCAAGGCTTATTTCTGGTGAAACCAAGTGTATTTCATTTGATGTAGGTACATTTTGTAGCCTGACAGAATGCAACACTCAATCTGCACTGGAAGTAAGCAGATATGTTGACAGATTTCTGAAAAAAACAAGTGGATTTTTATTTAATGTAGGTATATTTCATGGTCTGATAGGTGGCGACACTTGATCGGAATTGGAATGGAATAGGCCGATTAACCCATGAAAAATATTATACAGAATTTATAAATAAAATACTATATGGATTTATGCAGAATTTAAAAAAATATATTATACGGATTTATAGAGAATTTCAAATCAAAAATACGGATTTCAACCAAAATAAAAAGTCATGTGTGTTGATCATTCTACTGATTCAGACAAATTGTTCAGGCTTTGTTTACTGACCATTCTGCTCAGTCTGACAAATTGTTCAGGCTTTGTTTACTGACCATTCTGTTGAGTCTGACAAATTGTTCAGGCTTTGTTTACTGACCATTCTGCTCAGTCTGACAAATTGTTCAGGCTTTGTTTACTGACCATTCTGTTGAGTCTGACAAATTGTTCAGGCTTTGTTTACTGACCATTCTGTTGAGTCTGACAAATTGTTCAGGCTTTGTTTACTGACCATTCTGTTGAGTCTGACAAATTGTTCAGGCTTTGTTTACTGACCACTCTACTGATTCAGACAAATTGTTCAGGCTTTGTTTACTGACCATTCTACTGATTCTGACACATTGTTCAGACTTTGTTTATACTCACATATTGACCATTCTACTGCTTTAAGCAAATTGTTCAGGTTTTGTTTACTGACCATTCTGTTAAGTCTGACAAAAGGTGCAGCTGTGTAGTGGTCAGCGCATCCGCTTTACATCACAGAGTTCTGAGTTCAAGACCCATGGGTACCTTTGGTGTAAAACCCTGGCTCTCAACACTGGAGACTGTGCATCTCTCGTGAGTCGGATGATCACGTTAATGTTGGTCCCGTCACAGTTAATAGGGGACATAAAAGAAGCATTGACGACAACATGCACCCTGGCAGTGACCACCCTCAATGCCAGCACATAAAGTTAAGCTTGGCGATAATGTTCTGAAAAAGGCTGGCTAGTTGAATGAGACCTCGACCACCATACAGTTGTAGTAACCACAACATTCAGACTAGTCAGTTAATAGAAAACTGCCGAGTGTTGGAAACAACTAAAACTGTTCAGGCCTTGTTTACTGACCACTCTGTTGAGCCTGACAAATTGCTTAAGCCTTGTTTACACACATGTTGACCATTCTACTGATTTAAACAAATTGCTCAGGCTTTGTTTACTGACCATTCTGTTGAGCCTGACAAAGTCTTCGGGTGTCTTGGCCCACGGAGGAAGCACCACATTGCTGATGTCCACGTTATCCTCGTTCTCCCCCAGGTTGTAACTGTTGTTGTTGACAAACATGTCCGGCAAGTAGTACCACTCAGGGGTTAACTCCTGTGTGGGAAAGCAACATAGGGGTTGGTTCAAAAGTAACAAAATAGTTATTCTGCTTATAGTTGGAAATGGTGTGTAACAACATGTTTGTTGAGAAACACAAAGTGATTTACTATTGAAATAACTCTTACAATATTGATATTATATCTCATGATATGCAGTAACATTCTACCTTAAACTTGTGCCTGTATATAGACACAGGCTGAGCACATTTCAAACTATTGTTCTGCTACTTTGTTCCACATGTGTCACTCTTACTTTGACATAAGACGCGTCATTCTTACTTTGACATAAGACACATCATTCTTACATTGATATAAGTCAGGTCATTCTTACTTTTCCATTAGACATGTCATTCTTACCTTCACAGCAGACATGTCATTCTTACCTTCACAGCCAACATCTCATTCTTACCTTGACAACAGACATATCATTCTTACCTTGACATCCAATATGTTATTCTTACTTTGACATAAGACATGTCATTCTTACTTTGTCATACGACATGTCATTCTTACAATGACATCAGACATGTCATTCTTTTCACGATGTAATGATTACCTTGACATCAGACGTGTCGCGCTGGCAGTTCTTCCACGACTGCAGCACCGAGTGGAAAGTGCGGTTAGCGTGGTCAAACTTGCCTCCTTGCAGGTAGAGGAAGAACGATGTGAACGGCTCCTATAGACACAGGCAAGAATACGATGACACAATGACAGGATTCTGTCAGTCTTAGACACAGCAATGGAATAACATGATGACAGGAACGTGATGACACTCTGACAGGATTCTTCCAAAGTCCTACAGAAACACACACAGATTATATTTCAAAACGTACTACTGTGATTCCACAACTAAATGGTGTGCATTCCGGTAATTCAAGTCACACAGCTAAATTGAACATCTGTTTTGAATGCAAGAAAAACAGTGGCATGATCTGGGTAATAAGACTGATCACCAAGACTAAACGATGAATCGTTTTATCACCTGACTTTAAAAAAATCTGTTGTGGGCAACTGTGTCAATATCATGAAAGCTGAAGATATTTTGGATGCCTGGCTTACACATTTAAAGTACAAAGTCTGGTCATTCTTATAAAAATAGGACGCTGTATTGCATATTTAGCTACATGCTGTATAGCATACTAAGCTACATGCTGTATACCTTAATAAGCTACATGCTAACATATTGGTCACCAAAATGTGTTTTAATAAAACAGTATAATATATGTAAATTTAATATGATCAGTGTTTGTTTATGGACATCAACCATGTCGATTAGCATGCAATGAAAACACGATATTCAAGTCAAAACATTCAAATTAAAAACACATATCGGTCAAAATATATTAAAAAAGGTGGTTGATTTAAACACACTTTATAACGTGATTTTACTACAGAAACAATCAGACTTTGTATCTTCAAGGAATTAACAGTCTACTAATTGGTTACCAAATTTCTGCGCAGAGCATGTGGCGCCCCCTATGGGATGGGAAGTTGGGAACTGACACTAGTGGGTGGACACCCCTAATACCCACTTACCAGTCTGATGAGCCAGTTGAGGGTGAATGCAGCGGTTGAGTAGTGGGTGCCATAGTGGAAGGGCGGGATCTGTTCGTGTTCCCACGACTCGTAACGCCCCTCAAAGAACTGCCTTCGGGTCGGATTCAAAGCACCGATCGGCTAAAGGGAGAACGGGTTATTGGGCCTTGTGAAATTGTCGCATTTGGGTCATTCTATATGAAATCAACCAACAAATTTCTTTTTTTGGGTCATTTTTTATGATTAATATGCAATAACTGTAAAACTATTTCACTCACAAGTCTGAAATTTGGCATAGGTAAATTTAATTAAAATCAGAGGGTGTTGAGAACATTTTGGTTGATTTCACATGGAATGACCCATTTATAAAAATATATTATCATTTCTACCCCACTAATAATTTCATTAGGACACGATAATTTATATCCTGGAGTAATGATGTAAAAATATTTTTAGAGAAAGAGTTAACTAAAATAATTAAAACAATAAGATTTAAAAGAAACATAGAAAGTAAAACTTGGGTGGCTCCTATGGCAACGACCAAATTTGGTCTTTGTACGAGTATTGCCCCATACGTCAACCTGTAATTTTACACTGCACAATACACTGTTAATAATTTATTTCACTGTGTTCACTGTTAATATGATTTATCATTGTATTGTATGTTGGGATGTCTATGGGACCATTACATTTTTTTTCAGATTCTGATACTTTGTATGAAACACTGTGTGAAAGTTGACATGTCCAAATGTGAATGAATACCTTGCAAGGTGTGTGTACCAAGGGGTCATCGCGTAAGTTCTCAAGTCCAAAAACCATATAGTGTTTAGCATTGGTTCAGACTTTAACATGTGGTGTAGGACATAGGATAACGCGTATATTGACAATCAAAAATCATTCGTTTGTCCCGTGAAACGTTGTGTTGGTCAAACCATCAGCCACCAATATGTAATGCTATAAGTTTTTGGGACTTTGAGAAGTTATGCGACCACCACTAAAGCAGTGCATACTTTTGTAAAATCATTGAAAGAATAGTATTTGATCATTAGCTTGAGTAACATGTGAAAGCATAGCCACATTCCACCTTTTTGGTTTGGTCACACCGAAACAAATTTCAGTATTTATCTGATGATTTCATCGTAATTAAATAACAGTCTTACACAAATAAGCTAACAGGTTGGTAGTCAACACTAGACACGTTTGATTTATGTCAAAATACATCTGAAACAAGATCGGTAAAAAAATTTAATTGAGGAGGCAACTTTAACGCACCTTTGACAAATCCCTGTAGTTGCTGGCGAGACTGAGATCAAGCTCGTTTGACTCGTAGTTGACAATGACCCAGGGGTAGACGGGATACTGGTTGAGGTCATTGTATGTGCGCCCGGCCACCGTGTTCAGGTACATCAGATAGTCAAAGTTGGAGATCTCTCGGCGCTGCCACTTCTGCATCATTCCCGACATCTTGAAGAGCTGCTTTGCCGGCGCCATCGACACGCGCCTGCAAGGTCAAGGTCACAGAGTCAAGGACATTTGCACAATTAAGGAAAAGTCAGTGGGAGTATTGAACGAACCATCAAGCACAAATGTTAGAAGTGTTTTGTTGAAGTTACAGAGACTGATCGTTATAGTAAGATCATGTTATATAGCATGAATTATATCATGTTATATAACATGAATTATATCATGTTATATAACATGAATTATATCATGTTATATAGCATGAATTATATCATGTTATATAGCATGAATTATATCATGTTATATAACATGAATTAAGTAAGATCATGTTATATAGCATGAATTATATCATGTTATATAGCATGAATTATATCATGTTATATAGCATGAATTATATCATGTTATATAACATGAATTATATCATGTTATATAGCATGAATTATATCATGTTATATAGCATGAATTATATCATGTTATATAATATGAATTACATCATGTTATTTAGCACAAATTATATGTATTCCTCATCACCCAAATGTTTTTTGCCATTCAGCGTGCAATGTCAACATGATGCTCCAGTCAAAACATTCAAATTAAATGGATAATAATCAAATTATACTTGTTTTGAGGTGATGCCCCAGATTAAGCTAAGATTAAAAATGTGAAAAAAATAAAAACAAAGTTTAAACAAAACGTCATTACCTAGTCTGGGGCAAGCCATACTTGACTCCCACCCCGACCCTGGGAAGGGCATTGATGACCTTCTTCATGGTTGGCTGGTCAGCGAAGGCAAACATGATGGCCGCTGAAAGAAACCACAAGAAATATAATACAGCAATCTACATTAGAAATTAGTAATGCAGAGCTTTTTGTAAAACCACACAGCAAATGATTGTTTTTTGTTGGAATCCTTTCTTATTAACATGTATACAGTCATGTGCATACAGTCATGTGCATACCGTCATGTGCAAGCAGTCATGTGCAAGCAGTCATGTGCATGCAGTCATGTGCATGCAGTCATGTGCATACAGTCATGTGCATACAGTCATGTGCATACAGTCATGTGAATACCGTCATGTGCAAGCAGTCATGTGCAAGCAGTCATGTGCATGCAGTCATGTGCATGCAGTCATTTGCATGCAATCACGTGCATGCAGTCATGTGCATACAGTCATGTGATGCTTATCCACATACTTTGGTTCACAAGTGTCTTGGCTGGATTAACAAAGCGTGCGGTGTGTGGAAACGGAAACATGACAAAATGTGCGGTAATGGAAACATGAAAAAATGGATTAAAGAAGCAATTTAACGTGTATCAAGATTTTTCAAACATAAAAGCATGCGGATTACTGAAGACAAAAACAGTTTATGGAAGAACGGATAAACGAGGCATGACTTTTAACTTACGAAACATTCTGGTGCTCCATTCACAGGCAGGAGTGTTGATGTGTTATAATGTATGTGAGACAGGTGTCTTTTCAATACAGGAATGACAGATTGACCTCAGAAGGCACATCATCATTCATACAATAATGCCACCTCAATTATTAATATGTTTCTGAGGCATGCATGCATGTGTGTAAGCCTCCTACAGGGAGTTGTTCGGCTAATCATACTTTTACTTGTAAAGATCATTCAATCAATGAGGTGTTACATATGTGTTCACACAATCATACACACAATGTATTTAACAAATTCCATAAATAGCTCCCAGTATTGTAAACAGATTTAACGAGATTGCCATCCAATGCAAAATGCATAGATGGCAAGTGGACAAGGAAGCCATTAGCTTATTGAGAGTACAATATTTTTTCATCTATGATATTTGTCATCTGAGATATTTGTCAATTTTTTTTAACATATTCAAGCTGCTAGCATTTTCACAATCTGTAGATAATCTGTTCCATTGATTTATTTTCTCTGTGAGTATTTTCTGATATCCCATATAAACTAATAAGAGCTATTTGCTCCAACATAACTTATATTATACAGGTTATTCTTAACTAGCTTCACCAAATTCAGCCAAACATACAATTTGCTAGAGAGTGCAAGTGTCAGTCAGCCCCATTCTGTCAGCAAATACAAGGTGCTTAAATGATTGGCAGGTACAGTGGATGATTGACAGGTGATATCCATCTTCTGTCTACTACAAGTCTCCAGGACACCTACAGTCAATTACCCTGTCTTCAATCAGACAATATCGCTTTGTCCTCCACTACTTTATCTATGCACAACCAGAGAAACAGACAATGCCACAAAAGTCCCTGCACCCCCAGGGCTGAGGGGGCAATATGTCTGGAGCTGGTCCTAATTTGTAGCAGATAGTTATCATTCCAGAACTCATATGATTGTCATCTAGTCATTTGTTACCCTCTTTGTAGAATCCAGGTCAGAATCCACTGGGTGATAGTGAGGAGATAAAGGGGTTGATTAAGTGACAAGTATAGGGCATCAAAGAAGCTCATACCCAGTTGGGGTGTCTAGCTTTCCGTGACTTATGACCAGGTTGGGCATGTAATTATGACATTTATGAATTCACTTACTGCAGTCACATTCCAGAGCTATTCAGTGGCACAACTGTAATGTACTGTGGCACAACTTTAATGTACTGTGGCACAACTTTAATGTACTGTAGCACAACTTTAATGTACTGTGGCACAACTTTAATGTACTGTGGCACAACTTTAATATACTGTGGCACAACTTTAATGTACTGTGGCACAACTTTAATGTACTGTAGCACAACTTTAATGTACTGTGGCACAACTTTAATGTACTGTGGCGCAACTGTAATGTACTGTGGCACAACTTTAATGTACTGTAGCACAACTTTAATGTACTGTGGCACAACTTTAATGTACTGTGGCACAACTTTAATGTACTGTGGCACAACTTTAATGTACTGTGGCACAACTTTAATGTACTGTAGCACAACTTTAATGTACTGTGGCACAACTTTAATGTACTGTGGCACAACTTTAATGTACTGTGGCACAACACACATCAGGTTTACATGAAGTGACAAACAAATGGTCACCATTTATTTGTCACCTACGTGAGACAGCCATCATTGTCATTTAAATGTTCTTGGATGAACATTTTCTACAAATTTGTTGGAAGTAAATATTTTGTTTAATAAATCAATATCGGATGCTTGGTTTCAACTTTTACTTGCCAGTTACAGGCAACACACATATAAAACATTATTTTGTGTTTATACAAATGAACATGTTAAACATGGGCATCTACTTGACTTCGTAGAACAAGAACATGTACATCTGTACACGAGAGAGGGTGTCTTATTTCTTCAGAGAATCCCCACATGCTTCCTAATTAGCACGGATAAAAGCCTTGAAGGAAGGAAACAGATCTGACTAGCACAAAACCAGCCGTTTCCGGTTGGAATCCCTGAAACATGAAGAAATGGGTGCCCACATTCCCTTGCACTGAACAGATGCTTCTTCAGAAAACTTCAGAACATCTGCCACCATGTACGAGTTAACAACTTTTTTCTCTCTATTTCTGTACCTAGTCCCGAGAACCATCTCACAGCTGTTGAGGAGAGCCCCACATACATATATTATGACACCTTCCGGCCTCCTCTTGATTAATGAAATATTTTGATCCAGGAAGATTAATTACTTTTTAAACCTATACTGGTAGCAGAGTTCACCAAAGATCCTAAACATTCCAGTAATGGTTCAACTGTCTTTAGAAAATTTGCTTCATTACGAGCACAAGTCTGAATATGTGAGAAAAATATCACATTATTATAAAAATTATTATAATAATACTGAAGCTGTAAATTAATCTGTCAGAATTCCAATATTGCCATGTAACCTTAATTACTACTAATTATCATATTTCATTGACACCCTAACTACTAGTTTAGGTTCAGAGTGACTCATTCGTACTTCTACCAATAAATGCAATATATTTTATAATAATTATTACAATATATAATTTTTTGTATATTAGTCTCGAGTTACAAAATATAAATCAATAAGGTGATTTGATAAGCAGCATTACAATATAGTAAATAAGACATCACCTTTCAAATGCTGCTATAAATGTAAAAACTGGTAATTTACAATAGTATTAATTCACACAATATGTGCGATTGTCTGATTTGGTGGACAATAATTCATTTAAAACTGGCCGGGAAAGAAACTAAAAAGATCTCAGGGGCTATAAACATTTCACTTACAGGTGTTTTGTGTACCTGTATCTTTACTACTGTGACACATGATAAAGTAGGTTAATTGGAAATTAGTCACGATCAACACCTGGAAGGCAGTTTACTGTAACATAATACACTATTAGTCTTGGAGGGTAGGTGGGGTGAGACGTAATGCCCTGGAGTGGTCTGGTGATGAAGTCACTTGTCACAATCTATCAGTCACCCCAGGTAGATGTTAGATGCAGTTCATGTTTCGTGTGACATTCATTAATTGTACCAAAGTACAGCCGCATTTGCAAACATCATGAAAAATGTTGCAAGATTCAAGTATTTTATTATGAAAACGAAAAGAAAATCAACATAATTTTGTTAAGTGGTATAAATGCAGGAACTGTATGAGTAAGTGCACCACAGTTTTAAGAGAAAATCTGAAATTATAGCAAATTTTTTATAGTAAAGTGTACAAAATTTCTACTTACTTCTCGATGCCATGAAGATCTCAATGGCGACCGGCTGGAGAAGGTATCGCCGCCCAAAGATGGCTCGGATCTCGTTGAAGTGCCACTTGCCATGGAGACTGTCAATGTACTGCAACACCTATAACAAAGGTAATACTGCATGTTTAGTTCTTATGCACCACACACATTGCATGTTTAGTTCTTATGCACCATCGACATCACTGCCTATTTAATTGTTATGCACCACCTACAACATGGGAAACAATGCATATTTAGTTCTTATACACCACCTGCAACATGGGAGAAGCTGTATGTTTAGTTCCTGTATAACACCTGCAACATGGGAAAAACTGTATGTTTAGTTCCTGTATAACATCTGCAACATGTTTAGTTTTTATGTGCCATCTTCAACAGAAGAAAACACTGCACCATTAGAACAGAGGTATGAGTTCTCCTGCATTGCAGTTTTCTAACATTTCATGCTTCTTCTTCTTTCAAATAAATCCATTGAGTGTGTTGGCTGCTTATGTACAAAATGGCACATTTGAGACCTTAGGGGGAGACACAACTTCATATACAGCATGAGAATATCCTTCCTCCAGATTCTTTAACTTGGTACCTCTGCAAGAATCATGATAAAGAAATGTTGACCATGACCAAAATTTTTTTAGAATCATGATAAACAGTGTTGACTATGACCAAAATGTTAATAATATATAATACTACCTAATACTATAAGACAATATAAATCATTACAGAAAATTCACTACTAAACACATCTATATAGAGAATACGCCAGCATTTAGTGTCTAAAAACTCATGATGTGTCTTACAATCACAAATGTGCTGAATACACAAGGTTGGCAATACGCAACAGTACATGCTGCAAGGCCAGTTGATTTAGTTGTCATTGTACCCGCTTGCTGGCGCCACTGAATCAACGTCTCCGTGTTTGATTACACAAAGAAACGCCATCGTCGATACAATAGACAACAGTATTGTGTTAATATTGTTTAACGGTTACATTGGACTGGATAAATAAATAAAAGTACAATAAAACTAGCACACATGTTCATGGTATAATAAACGCACGCACGCACGCACGCACGCACGCACGCACGCACGCACGCACACGATTCATTCACCAGTATACACCAAGCGTTAGACCCACAGCGCACCCAACGATCACACGACATAACGTCATCATTGCTAATTAAACATTCGCAATGTAAACCAGCAGTATAACTGCCGTAAACACTTGTACACCAGAGCGACGAAACCACGCCTCTGCCACCTGGAACCGTTCTGGCGAAATTCCTCTGTCTGTTTCGCGAAGTAAGCGAGCAGAGACTTACACGCAGCAGAACAATCGTTCGTGTCGCGACAACTTGTTCGTGCAACATTCGACAAATCCCAATTCGACAGAACAAGCAAGTGGAACGTCGCGAGTGGCTGACTGCAAAGTTTCCGCGTAAATCAACCTTGGCATCCTATAAACATGTAGCGTACTCCATGTATATGTATACAGTAACTTATCCTGACGTTCCAGTATATGCAGTTAAAAAAGCGACAACGATGCATACTTAGACCAATGGGATTTATATATTAAAATACTGTATCAACATGTAGAAGATACGTATTAGGTCAGACGGGTTTATTTGTTTGAATGTGTGCTCACGTACGTGAACGGGTATGTGGGCCACCGTCTATTTACTTGTATGAATAAAACAATTTATATGTGTCTACTCTATACATTGGTTCGTGACAATAAACACCTCTTTATTATCTGTCTGCCACACGCCCAATTGAGCCATTAAGAATTAAAACTGCTTCCTCAACTGATTTAGCCTATCACAAATCCGGTTCATTTGTGTCCAAATACGTAGTGTGTGAATAGTTTACGTAACATTCGCAGTCGATTTAATAAAAAAAAATGCCTATTTTTTCAAATCATCGAAAGAATTGACTTTAATCGTTAGATCTGGTAAGGAACAAAGTAGTGGATATCCAAAATGGTAAACACTGTGTGGGTCAACGCTGATCTTGGACGTGACCTCCATCCTCTCGCCGATCACATGACAAAGTTACGAAACTTCACCAAGGAACAAAATCGTGATTTTCAGCATTTCGATTTTCATTTCAGTAAATGCTTGAACAAGCATTAACTAATTTAAGTTTGTCTGATGATTTCACAAAAACTACATACAAAAGTTTCACAAACAAGCTAACAAGTTGTAGTGGATACTAGATAGGTTTGGTTTTTCGCAAACTTAATTTGAAATGAGACTAGCAAAAAAATTGAATTGATTAAGCACCTTTAAATAATGCATGTCTATGTCAACGGGATTCCGGTCAACGGTCCAATTTCGACCGCAGAAACCGAGTACAGTTACGTCGTTCGTGACGTCTCTGACAGCGCTGAACTAGTCTGGATCAGTTGAAACTACCGGTAACCACGGTAACTGCAGTAGTAGTCGCAGCAGAAATAGGAACTAACTGCAGTCGTCGTATTAATTGGACGCAACCGCCAATTGTGCGATTCGTCCGCACAAGGTCGACGCGCAGTGTTAAAAGCCGCCGGGAGACGCCACGATGGAATTAAACGACTTCTTATCTGCGTCGCGTCAATACGATCATTCGCCGGGGATTGCCAGCACGGATGGAGTGGATGCAGTAATGACCAGACGGGGGTGACCAATACGACTGACGACTGTTATTAGGGGTGGGGTAATGAGAAGCCAGATACGAGCACATGACCGCTCATTCGGCGCTTAACTAATGCTCAATTATGGCGGATTGATTTCGCCCAGTAAGTGCGCAATTTCCCGCCCGCTTACTGGACGTCTTTTGTTCGCGTCCGACCGGGGATGGAGGACAGAGTCAGACAGCGCCTGCGGGCGGGCTAGAAGGTGTCATTAGAGGGGCTTAGGTGGTCTTTGTGCCTCACCCTGTCAACTCCATCGTCGTGGGTTCGATTTTCGTGACAGACGACGACTCGACGCGAAGTCACACTGATGATAGATGGCGAACTTGGCCAGATAAGCGAGTGCCTTTTTAGTGTTGTCTACGAAAGCCGCCGCGTCAACGCAGCGGTGGCGAACCTATTCCAGCGATCGGCCCAGTAACCTATTCCTGCGATCAGCCCAGTAACCTATTCCTGCGATCGGCCCAGCAACCTATTCCTGCGATCGGCCCAGCAACCTATTCCTCCGATCGGCCCAGTAACCTATTCCTCCGATCGGCCCAGTAACCTATTCCTCCGATCGGCCCAGTAACCTATTCCTCCGATCGGCCCAGTAAGCACCACCGCCACCAACCAGCCCTTTCAAACGCCGCCGCAAAAAACCGACGACGACGCTGGTAGTTTACGCTGTCAAAGGGCCGCTCTGAATTTGCATTAAATATCAGTCGGCGATATTAACAAACGTATGATTCCTGGTTTGCCGCCAAAGCGACGCAGACGACAAAAACGAGGCGACAAGTTAATGCCGCGAAGGTAGATGTTATCGGCGTCGGAGTGATCACGCCCGGTGCGGGAACTGTCTTGATTGCCGACAGCAGACGACAATTGATTACATCCAGAAACTGATCAAAAGGCGCGAAATGACGTCACGGCTCGATGGCGGCGCTAACAACAAAGTGTGTGGCTGCCACCCCTACACCCCAGTCGCACAGCTTGCGAAGGCGGGCACAAGTAGGGTAACTGACGGTGAGAAACATCGAGAACAAACAGTTTCAAGACATTTCTCGTGCAGACAATTAAGTGTTGAAATGACGCCAGCGCCATTTGTCCATTGAGCGTAATTGTAATCGCCGTAGAGAGAGCAGTGGGCTCTTAACTAATCTTGCGTGCGCACGCACGCACGCACGCACGCACGCACGCACGCACGCACGCACGCACGCACGCACGCACCCACGCACGCACCCACGCACGCACGCACGCACGCACGAACGCAAGAACGCACATACACTTCATTATATTCCGCACGCACGCACACACAGGCCTAAATTAAACAATAATTATCAACTGCGTAGCACGAAACACGTTAAGTTATCAAGAAAATCTATAATCCTTGAAGAGAGGGTTGACTCGTACCCGGAAGAAAAAAATCACAGCAACACCAACAAATCATATTCCTATTCGTTCGTTGTAAAATCATGTAAATTTGCTCGGCAAATTGATGTGGCCGATCACACGACCGCTGAGCGTGACAGTGTGTAATGTGTCAGCAGAATAGACGACACTGTCACAACGTGATACAGGTGACGTTTATAACAATGCGTGACGGTAATGATAAACTCGTCTCAACGTAATAACATCCTGCGCCAACACGCCACAATTCCGTCTGTGTATTTAATCAGGCGCGATGATATATTAATGTTTAATGATAGCTCAAATCGAACACGTTAATAGCACACAATATAGCACAATACTGCGCCACCAGCAGTCGATGTCGATCGTTTCCCCCCGTAGCTCGGCCGTCGTATACAGTGTGGAAAGAATTTAAGCAATCAGACGCTGGAACATACACAACGTTTTAAACTGGTTAATAAACCAGTAATATGTGTGTGTGTGTGCGTGCGTGCGTGCGTGCGTGTGCGTGTGTGCTTGTGCGTACGTGCGTGTGCGTATAAATATGTATGTGCATATATATATATATATATATATATATATATATATATATACACACACACACACTATTTATTCTCCTGTTGGTGGCAATGTATAATGAACGATATAACGAACGAACGAACGAACGAACGAATATGGCACGTGTTCACACTATAGTCAAATCGCCGACGTACAACACGGTTTTAATCAAATCGAGCAATTCCGCTACAGAGAAAGTTACGCCATTTTAACTCAACTCGATTGTATTGTTCGTGAATCTATTTTCAGGGTGCAACAAATCGTCCAGAGTGGCTACCGTCTCAATATTACCTGCACTTTTATCCGTTTACCGAGAACAGGGAAGGAAAGACACCGATATATCCTCTTACTAATTCGGTCACTCGTAGTGGGATTAGATTGCACCTGAAATTGACCAGGTGGCAGCTTGGCTTCGTCGACGTCTTCCCGCAATCCAATCGACACAAGTGAGCTTATAGACCTAGTGCCCGCTTCGGCGACATTCCTGCCGGTCAGTCAAACGTCAATAAGACTATTACGCATTGGACGCCTTCCATGGAATCAATAAAAACATTATACAGCGACCAGAAGTCGCCTTCGTCCGTGTCGTCCACTGTGCACATGCATGCATGGCCGCATGCATGCATGGTCGCATGCATGCCCCCTTTGTATTACCTGTCCTTCGGTGGTATAACTGGTGACAAACGGTCTGTTTGCTTTGACTGGTTTTGATATAAATTTGAGGAAAATCGCAAACGCTACAACGCAAACAACTAAAAATGACGCTGACACGATATAAGTTCATTTTAAGTGTCAATCTCATTGCTCCATATTTATAGTGTTTATAGAGGAGGAATATGTTGTTAAGCATATAGATTATATTTCATGTTTGTGCTTTTAAACAGGTATTGCTTGGACTGGTTTCCGCCATGCATGCACTACGCAGCCGCCTTTTAGTCGAGGTCGCTCAAACGCTCTAGCAAGTTATATTTTAGTCGAGGTCGCTCTAGCGCTCTAGCAAGTTATATTTTAGTCGAGGTCGCTCTAGCGCTCTAGAAAGTGATCTTCTATTGCGACAGGAAACCAAGAAACTGCAGCTTTCAAAAATGGGACCGTTTCGCCGATATCCTTTTACATTTTATTCAGATTACGCGAGGTTTTCACTATCACAGAAATCGAATGTTATTACCACAGACAGTGAGCGACTCAATGTCAGTCTACTTTCGAGTGCGCACTGTGTCAATGTATATAAAATTGTATATATATATACAGCTGTATCTATGAATGCAGTGTAGTAATCTAAAAACCCACATATTTAAAGAATTTAAATTGCGTGTACGGCTGTGCGCACGTGTGTAGAAATAAAATAATAATTACAAGATTATTAAGAGTAATACACACGGATATCGCACCTACCAACAAATGAATTGCCAGCGCCTGGTATATATCCGTGTGTTCTTATTACAAACACGGTTGTGTACATGTACACGTTGTATGCTACAGTCGAGTCGATCTAGGCACTGGTAGTGTGTCACAATATATTGTATAGGTGAGTGTACAATACCGTCTTTTTGCACACAGTCTTAATTATATTTTACAAAGGTTAACCACAAAGTTATTTTAGAACATAAGAATGCTATAGCTACTTTGATTTTTTTTAACTATTCATAGTTCAAGTGACTTATTTCCAGCCGCGGTTTGACTGACGTCGGAGCCTCCGAGTCTGGGCCGTTCAGCGACCGGCCGCCAGTCGGCACACACCGGGCCACGACGGCGAAGGAACCGGGTCATTGTCCGGGCAGGCAGCCAGTGGCCAGTTGCATGACACAGGCCTAAGTCAACTTCCAGCCCAAGTTTGGCTATTTATCACGTAGACATACAACAGCCACAGTGGATATCCAAAGCGGTAAACACTTTGCGGATCAATCTTGGACGTGATTTCCATCTTGTCGCCGATCACATGACAAAGTCATGAAATTTCACCAAGGGTGAAATTCGTGAGTTTTCAGCGTTTCCATTTTCACTTCACTTACTGTTTGCGCAAACAAAACATTAAGTTATTTAATAGTTTGTCTGATGATTTCACACAAAAAAACTACACACAAAAGTTACACACACGAGCTAGCATGTTGCAGTGGTACCAGGTAGGTTTATATTTCGCAAAATAGATTTGAAATGAGGCTAGAAAAAATCGACTTGAGGAGGAACATTTTATCTAAGTCGGCAAACACCAGCCTCAAGACAATTCTGCTTTCTTACACATATCCAGAGATACGTCTAGTTTGGGCAATCGCTTCGCAAGAATGAGAGCTCTCTCTTCGCCCGCACTGCAGGTTACAGGTAATCGTGCATCGAGAGAAAACATTAGGACCACACGTTGGGTGTCACCGACATATATTAATCTGAGGCAGCGACTGGTATTTTTCCAACTGAAACAAAATTGTGTAAGACACTCACAACTGTCAGTAAAATTACGATTCGGCTTTCCAAAAAAAAAACTACTGATAGTGGACTGATCGATCACTGTTGCGTTGCTACAGGAAACGCCATCTATTGGCGACAGTTGACTCCGATTTGTCTAATTACGGCGAGGTCGCTGATCCTTTGGCGACGCTGTCAGCGTAATGAAGTTACCATCGATTTATTGCCGACTTACGAATGATTGTTTTATGGAGGTTGACAACGTCTCCGAGCAGTGGTGCTCTCGCAACGTCTAATTCAACGTAATCACGTCAGACGACATGCATTATGCAAGGTCTCTTGACGACATCAGCCAGCGTCGACGTAGAACGTTCCGCTGCCGGTGCTCGGACTCGACGTCTACAGCAGCGCCTCCTCTCGGTCACTTTTTGCAATAAATCACCTGTCGCGTCACGTAATAGGTTGGTTGTCGATGCCACTATACGCGCAGTCAGTTATTTCTCACGGTCTTGTTGTCTAGTCATATCCATAGCTGCCTATATAGTACCGCCAATATGCAGCATGCGCCTTTTGGCAACGCCCAGACTTGGCAACTGATTTCCGAAACCTGTGACGTATTAGGCACTGTTTGAACGATTACTGTCATTCTAAACAATCAAACATTTACTTCAACAATAATCGTGACGAGTTAAATTCGCCACAGGCTATAGTATTGCAGTTAATGTTACGACGGCGCAATGCACCTAAATTAACTCTGACATTTTGCAAACAGGAAAAACTTGTGATGTCAGTTCAAGTCGAACGTTGCCTCAGGTCCAACGTGAACGTACTTAGTGCTAAGGCAAGCGTGAAGAGAATAATTGATGAAATTGGCCGACGGAGCAACAACGTAAAGGCCTGTGGGCGAAGGGCGACAACATGTGTACAGTGTACACCCCGTGTGTGTGTGTGCGTGCGTGCGTGCGTATTCTTGAAAGTCAGATCGTTTTTATCGTTGCTTTATTAAGTCTGAACATAATAGGCCACACTGTTCCCGAGCATGTGCCACGACCAGACAAAAATTACGCAACGTAATACCATTTACTATACATATACACCATGTGTAATTATTTAACCCGGTTTCACAAGATTGCCACCCACCGCGACAAGCTCCAGACGGTATGAGGACAACATCGCTTATTACACCGAGAAGCCAACCGTGTTCATCTACAAACATGCACGATCAGCCCGCCCCAATCAGATATCTGTCAATCATGTTTCCAAACATATTCACATCGTTAGCATTAGCATTTAACATTATACTATATCCCAACCATTTGTTATTGTCTTCTGTCAGAATGAGCACTAACATATCGTCTATATTTTAATTTAACTAATGTTGTGTCCTTTTTAAATCATAAATCATGTGTTTTAATGAACAATAATTTGTAAATGCAATTTGACCGTTACCTGTTTATGAACAGTGACCTTGCCGTTCAGCACGCAATGTAAACTTGATATTCGGGGTGAGACATTCAAATTAAACAGATAACGATCAAATTAGAGTAAAAACCTGTGGTCCATTAAAACAAAATTTGGCGGCCATGATGATGATATCAGAATAGATATAGTGCATAATATATAACATGATTTTACGATAAAAACGATCTGACTTCGTGACTTTAATCCTACAAACGTCGTTGTTTGAAGAAACCATTTGTACAACAATACAAGACGAACGCTGCAGGCAAGCATCTACAACGACCGACTGGCGCCACTCTGTCTGGTCGAAGAACACAGAACCTCGCACGTTCACTCGGCGTCGAAAAACAGTGAAAACACGACGATTAGTTGAGCCATTTGAGCCGGCGACAATCACGACGCTAAGCCGCGAGAGCAGACGGCGTCGGCGTCAGGTGAACGGAAGAAAAACAAACGAGAAACAAAGGCGGATCCGACGACAAATCCGACGCGGCATCAGACCGATGAACCGACCCCCGACAGCGGTCCCGTGGGTCGGCCGATGGCTTCGATTACGTCGACAGAAGCCGCCCGCCCGCCCGCCTAATGGGCGTCGCCTCCCCGTCCTTCAGCCGCCGGGAGCGTCGCAGCGCCACCTGGTGTCTGCAAGTGGAACACTGTTCTCACTGTTGACGACATGGAGTTAAATACAGACTTTGGAACTGATCAAAACTGTGTTTTGACGCGCCGTTCAGTTCGGTCTTCCGAGGTTTTCGGTGCGTTACCAGTTCTATCAATTATTTTATTAGATGTTGCTGATAGCAACCGTATTAGTTCACTCCTGCATTCTGATAAACGAATCAAATCGAAGTGTTTGGGGCTTTCTTGCCCCTAACATATGGTATCCGAACACGTATCTGAACACGGAAATTGAATATTTAAGAGCACGTCTATAAAGCTGTGTACACACGATACTATTTGCATCTCCGCGATAACGTGAGTTTTTACGTACTTAGACAATCAAAATCACGTCATTAGACAATCACGTGAGTTATACGATTGTCAACTGACGTAAACATTATGTCATCGCGTACAGACGTAACGACTCGCGTATATAAAGACGGTTTTATGCAGTGCAAAGACGTAAACTTAATTCTTATCGTTGGTTGGCGGCACAGGCAGGCAAAGAAAAGTTGTTTTAAGCGACACATGACATGGAACAAAAAGAAAGTACAACATCTGCTGCAGGTCAGTGACCGGACAAACAACATTTTCACAAATAATGCATTCTGACGTATGCGCACACCGTACGTGGACTATAATGACGGACGTACCCGCACACCGTACATGACCTAGAATGACGGGACATACGCGCACACCGTACGTGGACTAGAATGACGGACGTACGCGCACACCGTACGTGACATAGAATGACGGATGTACGCGCACACCCTACGTGGACTAGAATGACCGACGTACGCACACACCGTACATTACCTCGAATGACGGACATACGCACACACCATACGTGGACTAGAATGACGGACGTACGCACACACCGTACGTGACCTAGAATGACGGGACATACGCGCACACCGTACGTGGACTAGAATGACGGGACATACGCGCACACCGTACGTGGACTAGAATGACGGAGGTACACGCGCACCCTACGTTGACTAGAATGACGGACATACGCGCACACCCTACGTGGACTAGAATGACGGACGTACGCGCATACCATACGTGGACTAGAATGACGGACGTACGCGCACATCCTACGTGGACTAGAATGACGGACGTACGCGCACACCGTACGTGACCTAGAATGACGGACGTACGCGCACACCGTACGTGGACTAGAATGATAAATGCCTAACGAAGTGTAATGAAAGATAGCGATCTGTCGCCGTATAACAACAAAAGCTTCTAGAAGATATATGCCGAGTTTGAAATATACACAAGACAAGTCAAGGCTGATTAGCGTAAGTAACTAAATAAAGGCATTGCGGTGATGTCGCGCAAAACGTGTTTTACGGAAAAGGAAATGTGCTCGACAATACTACTACTCTGAAACAAGACGGACAGGACGGACGGACGGACGGACGGACGGACGGACGGACGGACGGACGGACGGACGGACGGACGGACGGACGGACGGACGGACGGACGGACGGACGGACGGACGGACGGACGGACGGACGGACGGACGAATTCAACGCTTCGCACTGTGCGCCTCCAACGGCCTCGTGCAATAAGTTTGTAGGCGTCGTTAGCGAGACTGTGCCGGGGGCGTCGGCAGCGCCTGTTTATCTACGAATTTTCTGGTTCATTTGCCACCGAACCGCCGTGCAGACACGTACCAGCCGCACAGCCGCCCCTGCAACCTCCCGCCGAGGGCTCCGGGCCTCAAACCCTCTCATCCGGCAGCGGGCGACGGGGTGAATTAGACGCGAGACGCGGCAGCTGCGGCGACGTCTTGGGATTCGACGACTGTCGCCACTCACTATAGCGTGCGTGCGTTGTCAGTCCAACGGGACGGAGGGACACTGGGTGTTGAGATCTCTGAACATTTTAGCAATGCACATCTGAAGGTTTCCCATTAAATGTGTGGTAACTGACAAAACACGCAGTCGCATAACTTCATCTTCTTCCACGCAGTTCCTTGCGGGGCCGCGTCACGGATTCGTGTCCACCTTGTCGACCACTTGACTCCACCTTTCTCCATCTTCTGCCCTTTTCTCACATTCTCTGCTGTCCACACATGCCTTTCCCGGGACTCTCATCACACTGTCCCTCTATCTCGGTCTTCCTCTTCTCTTTCTACCGCCTTCTTCTGTTCTCCAGGCTCTCTTCGTCAGTCTTTCCTCACTCATTCTCTGCACTTCATTCTCCCCACTACCTTCATCCTCCCCACTACCTTCATCCTCCCCACTACCTTCATCCTCCCCACTACCTTCATCCTCCCCACTACCTTCATCCTCACCACTACCTTCATCCTCCCCACTACCTTCATCCTCCCCACTACCTTCATCCTCCCCATTACCTTCATCCTCCCCACTACCTTCATCTTCCCCACTACCTTCATCCTCTCGTGTCTCTGCCAATGCAGGTGGTCCAGGAAATTTAATACCGCGTCGCCTGCATACCAAACTTTTTACCTTACCTTGCGATCCCTTAGCCCCTCCCGCAAATGGGGAGGACGGGGGAGGGGGCAAGCTTAGTCACCAATTAGTTTACAATGATACCGTGTGGTGGCGCCACAGGTTGCATACGAAAAGGGGGGCCGTTGGGTCATGGTCCTCCTTTTGGCTTAAATAAGCCACTGCGTCGACGACTTTCTGGTGCGCACCGACTTGAGACAGCCTAATAGCTTAGCCCCGTTATGGCAACTTTCCGTTATAGCCATATTTGTTCCCGTTACAGCTACAGCTACAGGTGAGAGGAACAATTAGGCATGAAAACTAGTCCCGTTGCAGCTACTTCCTAGACTCTACTCTAGGAGAGAGAGGGAGAATCAATGATCTGAAGTAGAATATGTAACATAAAACACGTGTACTTTTATTATGACGAATACATTAATTGTACAGAGTACTCACTGTAAACTACAATGTCCTCTCATTGTATAGGCAGATTCCGCAAATGCAGATGCCTTTGATAATAACATAAATACGGTGTTTAACTGAGTGGAAGCGACGAATGTGGGGATTCTATATCCGCTGGACTGGGATGAAGCTCCCTGTACGAGAGTGTTTTTCTCATAGCAGCGATTACCTGCGTTACATCGCACTGGGCTACGTCAGAAGGGTGGCCATGTCCCGGCAAGAAGCCGGCTGAATGAGGAACCGATTGGTCTCGGAGTCGGCCGACAGGGGGCGAGCCCGACGCGGCGGCTGACGCTCATTACAGACGACGGACACCGACATTGACAGTCGAGCAATACATCAACGCCGAGGCCGATTGACTGACGTGCGTGACACAGTTGGCGTGACTGGCTGAGTGTGGGCGTCAGAGCGACACGGACCAGGACACGCCGTCAGCAGTACGCCGTCACAGTCGACAGTACGGCGCTGTCTGAGGATAGACCACATTTGATTTTCCCATAGGCCGCCATTATAACGTTTCCTAGGAGTCCTGGAAAATTTGTCCTACGGTTTTCTTTACAATTTCACAGCACATGTATCCTCTATTGACATACGTGGCGTGTGCAACTCGTTTTTTTTCTTCAGAAAAACGCACCCAAAGCTGATACCCCTCAATTTCGGTGACTGATTTTTAAATGTTGCTATACGTTCTGCAGAATGTCCAGTGTAGTGATACACGAGCGGCCAGCGTCTGTCTATTGCCATCAAACGAAAGAGCTAACAAGTGCAGAAAACATTAACCTTTCTAACGTATCCGAAGTGAAAGTTCTCGGAAAAAAATCACGGACGAATCCTAAATGTGGTAAGTCCAGCTCGTTCCAGTGAGCACGACGGACGCCATCTAGCAGGGGCGGGTCACATTATTTCGCATGTTAACGTTTTTTTATGCTTTCCGCAAATATTTGTTTTATACTCTGAAAATCAGCAATGCTAATATTTATTCTTTCATTAACCTGTGTGACAAAATTCGTCAAATTCTGACGCATTATGACAAATATACAGTCCATGTACGTTGCGTAACAATACAATGGTTTATATTACGCAAAACGCACCAAAACATTTCAAAATCTGTCCCCGCGGTTTATATTATGCAAAACGCACCAAAACATTTCAAAATCTGTCCCCGCGGCATGTACAGAAATTGAGGGGTGTCAGGTTTGTGAGTGTTTGTTTTAAACGAGGTATATCACTTTCATAGAACAGGTAAGTCCGTAGATGCTCAATGTGCCGCGATAGTTTCAAGAAATTTGTTGGATGCGTTTTCCAAGAAGTCAACGAAGCGCTGTAAACGCCACTGGTGGGAAGCTAACTGTGGCCTCAGTCGGCGGATCTCCGCTGTCGTCCGACGGCAGTGATATCTCGTCCAACTGTGGCCTCAGTCGGCGGATCTCCGCTGTCGTCCGACAGCAGTGATATCTCGCCCAACTGCGCACACGTGTACGAACTGGGGATTCTCACGATAATGGTATCTTCCAGGAGAGATAATAATTGCCTTATTTACCTAAAGAAATGTCCCTTTTGCGGTGCACATTTCGAAAACGATACTCTATACGTTCAACAGTATTACGCCAAATACAAATTCTGTGTCAATATATATATATATATATATATATATATATATATATATATATATATATATATATATATATATATATATATATATATATATATATATATATATATATATATACTGAGATAAATGACGAACAATAGTCCTTCAAGTTTGATAGAAAACAATCCACTTCCGGTATTTCTCACCAACTAACCATGTAATTTACGAGGGATCGATCAAACACAAAATGCACCGTTCTTGCCGAAAGCATTGAACCACATGTACCGCGCTTCAAAATTAGGCGGCACTGTCGAAAATTCCGTAGTGTGCTCTTTGGGTTTTCGGAGCGACAACCAGAAGTTGGGCGTCAACGGTTCCCGGTCTATATCGTAACTCTTAACTCTTCGGGGAGGTAACTTCGATACGCCGTCCAACGTTTTATTGTGGGTCAAGTTCCGTAGACCTCCGCGGAAGTGGACGGGTTTGCTACCGACACCCACGGTCGACGCAATATCGCAAATGTCCCTCCCCGGGACGACAACACGCGCAGCAACAAACTGCTACGTCTAATCTGTTCATGCAGTCACGGTAATTGGCGACGCAGCGACACCACGCGGGATACTCTCCTCCACACGCCGCGTTCCTGGCGGGAATCGCCGCAACTAGGAGCCAATAAATTATCGCCCGCCACGCGCCGCGATAACGGCGTCATCGCCATCATCGCCCGCTGCCGCTTACGGCATCGAGTCAGCGCGATAAAACGCCGCTTACGATAACGCTAACATACGAGCGCCCCCCTTCGACGAGCGCAATGCAGCCGCTGACGAGGGAGTGCCGCAGATCAGGCACAATCTGGGAATATGATCCCAGATGTATCAATGGAAATGACAGGAACATGCCACGAAGATATCAGTTCACACGAGGCGTTTTTGGAAAACGGGGTGACCGGCGGCTTGAGAGATGGCGAGCGTGTTCGCCTTCACCAGCTCGGGTTTCTACAGAGTCGACTCGGGAAGGTTATTGGACATGTATGTCAGTGAGGTGTGGGGTGTCGGAATGTGGGTTTTCTGCACGGAGGTGGCGAGTGGGGAAGTAACTATGTGGGAAGTGTATGGGGCGTCAATGGATTGAAAAAAAATCGGTCAAGTCATTGTGCATTAAAGTAGAAAGCTATAGCGTTGGTCGCACGAGTCGTCGTGGCGAGATAGGCCTATAGGTTACGCTATGCACACGCACGCAAGCACGCAAGCATGCACTCACGCACGCACGCATCACAGAAGAATTAGAACATTTACTGCAGAAAATTTCAAACACCCCAGGAAGTCAGCTTCCCGACAGACTTGAGACGTTATGGTGCGGGTTACGTCGTTGACAGAACCAATAAAGATCACGCTTAATGGACAGATTCGCCGGTCACAGTCCGCCATTAACGTTCTGTTGTTAACGGTGTTCTAAAAGTCTAAATGTATCAGTCGGCTGAATGTATTAGCTACCCAACAAACGTACACTCTTTTAACCCAGTGCTTTATCTCATGTACGATTTTCAAAACATTTAAATCTGTTCACACAACACGTTTTTATCCGGTATACTTATACGTTTTTGTAAGGCTACCGAAACGTGAAACGCCTACATAAGTGAACGTGCCCCAACGATACTCTTACTGCTGAAACGCACAAATATGATATACACATACATTGTTTAGGTCGTAACTGCTTTATATATAATTACATGTCAATATATATAAACGTTGAAATAGGACCGCACGTTTTTCTTAGTACGTATACGGGTGTGCGTGCGCCGCGCTTACACGTGAAAGGACAGCCCACGTAAATGAGACATTAAACGTGACGTCAGAGCGACGACGCTCGAATGTAAAACAAATTTATCCAGTCGGTTATGTTTATTTGACAGCACAGATTGTAGCGGAAACGTAACAAATGCACGAATCCGTCGAGAAAAGCTTTTAGCCTTTGCTCCTTCGCGTCCTACTGACAGAAAATTCGAGAATATCTATGGCGAACCAATTTCCGCTGCCGCTTGGCGGCACCCTAAGCCGATTAGACGACGGATTTGATCTAATTACAGGTGCCTGTCTGACTTATGGCCTACATTGAAACAACCTTCCGCCACCTGATTTAAGTATACGGGACAAGAGCAGATGTGTGGGATAACGTCACGTCGAGTTAGAGCAATTTAGGAGTCATTCATCAAACACAATCGATTCAATGCCGTATACTATTTGTACGAAGCAGGTATAGTCATTATATTTTGCCTCAGGATATTCTAGCCATGTATACAACGTGATTCCCCTAACGTATGCTGCGAAAAGAAGTACTTATTCTTTCTAACTCTTATTTACATACACGCTACATAAATGAACCTAAAACAGTGGAATTTCCAACATAAATGATAATGTTTTATCTGTATTATTTTATATACGCCTCTAGCGATCAACTTGCTGTAACCAACGTGAGGTAATTTACATTTCTAGCTATAGTGACGCTTCAGAATCACATATACCTATTATTAATTCGGTGTTAAATAAACGGGATGCCATTTTTCTCACACATGCATATATATTCCTAGTTATTATATACAGATATCCATAGAAACAATATCAGACTACGCATCAGTGTATAATAGCAAATTTAGTCTGATTTGTTAGTGAGTTTTATTTAACGACACAAGAGGCAGGTACGCGAAATGGCATTTCCATCCAGCAGAATCGTCACAATATTGTGAGAATTCTATGTATGGACCGACATTGGCGGACATTTTTTTACATTCATATTAATCCGTTTTCAAGACAACGTCAGATACGAAGACGTCATTAAATAGGGTGTGTTTGTTTTAATTTGACATGGTTTTACGTTTGGATAAGACGGCCACCGCGTAAACGAACACGTCTTCGAGAGCAGACGACACATTTCGATGCCTTTTTTGTGAAACGCGTTCTCAACGTCTTGAACAAATTCACGCAAAACTGTTATTAATAAAGGCAACGACATGTATACGCGAAGAAATGATTTTCTTTTAATCACGACCATTGATATTTACTTACTCAACGTTTCGGATGCCGTTGGTAGATTTCACTAGGAACTGAATTCTGGGACGACCAGTTCTTCTGGTCGCCGGGTAACATGCTAATCATTGGTGGTGAACCGTCCGGTGTCACTGTCACTGACTGGCCCTAGACTACCACTGTCACAGACTGACCCTAGACTACCACTGTCACTGACTGGCCCTAGACTACCACTGTCACTGACTGACCCTAGACTACCACTGTCACTGACTGGCCCTAGACTACCACTGTCACTGACTGGCCCTAGACTACCACTGTCACAGACTGACCCTAGACTACCACTGTCACTGACTGGCCCTAGACTACCACTGTCACTGACTGGCCCTAGACTACCACTGTCACTGACTGGCCCTAGACTACCACTGCCATCCTAAACTTGAATCTATAACAACGCCCTAAAGTAGACTGCAATACACGTTGGCGCAAGTTTTCAGCAGAAATACCGTCGAAAGTTCCCATACTCGCAGTCCTAACCTAATATTGTGCATTCTGTGATGATTATTAAGTTTTGTCATTACGTTGTACTAGGCATTGAGCGCCTGACGGTTATAACATCCATTACGAGTGAGCGCCATTGTCCGGGTCCGTCACCCGACAGCTTCTGATTGTGACGGCGACAATCGCCCGTCCTCGCCACATTTCATTTGATTACTCCGCATCCGCGAATGCCAGGGGTCGTATCACGAGCTTAATGCAGTATCGTTAAGTGCCTTCACAGCCAAGACGGGACTAGATGTTGCTATATTCCGTTTCACATGCAGCTAAACGTCCGAGACGACGGTGTTTTAGCGCAGAATGAAATTACACTATTTTATTTTAAATGTGTGTGTGCGTGCGTGCGTGCGTGCGTGCGTGCGTGCGTGCGTGCGTTAAAACACCGTCGTCTCGGACGTTTAGCTGCATGTGAAACGAAATATAGCAACATCTAGTCCCGCCTTTCCTGTGAAGTCACTTAACGATACTGGGGATCAAGGTGTTCGGATTAACGAGGTTCCATTATACGTAATACAAGCATGAAATAAACAATAACAAACGATTTGAAAGTCACATTTTTATAATGGACATAAAACCGTTTATGATGAGAAATACCAGTAATGCATACTACTGACGTCGACATATTAAACGTGTTTACGATTATCAATTTGTCTTTTTGAGCCCAACCCTAACATAGTCTAGCCTCGCGTTCACATCGCGCGTATCACATACAAAAGCAACCACTCCGAACGCAAATGTGATCATATTAAATTGATGAACGTAAATTAAGATTATGTCCTGGCATTTCCATCTCACAGTCATGCAGACTATTAATGTTGATACGTGTATTTATCGCGTAACGTAATAGGATAACTTCGGATGTTGTACGCATTAAAACGTCGACACCGCCAAGCTGTAGATCGGCTGTAACATCGCAGAACGTCAGGCCGAGTGTCACAGGCGGTCGAACGCAATGAGAACGCGACACAGCGCGACACAGCGGCGTCCGTCGCTACATTCGGCGACGCCGGTGACTACAAACGGCGGCTGACAAGCGTAATGACACTTTAATTGATGCTCAAAGTCGACAACTCTGGCTAGCGCTAGCGGAGTCCGCAGACTGCTATACGCGGCCTTAACAAATACGCTCCAAGCTTAAAGGCATATACACAGCCTGATGGTTTGTATCGTAAATTCATGTTATATAACATATACTATATCTGTTCTATCATCTTGACCATCCAAATGTATTTTAATGAACTACAATTATTAAATGTAATTTGACCGTCACCTGTTTAATTTGAATGTTTCGACTCGAATATCATGTTTACACTGCATACTCAACGGAAAGGTCGACATTCATAAACATATAACGGTCAAATACGAAACATTGTGGTTCATTAAAACATATATGGGCGATCAATGCATTAGAATAGACATAGTTTAGTGGGGCGCGATGGCATACCGGTTAGAAGGCCGGACTCTCAATAGAGAACCCGGTTTTAAATCCCACTGCGGTCGCTTCGAACCTTTGGCAAGTTTGATCACCCCACATTGCCACAGTTCACTCAGCTGTATAAATGAGTACCTGGCAATACAGACAGTGGTGGAAATGTGAACGAATAGTCTTCGCGCAATTGCAGCGTGGCTGAATGCTTCCCAGAGAAGTCGAGATGGCCTTGGAATGAACAGGTCTGCCAGGGGGTGAAGTGTAAAGCGTTTTGAGCGGTCCTACGGACTTGATACCGCGCTATATAAGAACGTACCTTTTTTTATATAATATGATTTTACAATAAAATCCATCAGACGTTGTACTTTGATACCTCAGAATCTCATTATAATATGAATGAATACCAGCGGTCCGATCCAAAAGTACTATCTTCAGCGAAGTTATGAAGTTATGTGTGTGCGTGTGTGCGTATGTGCGTGTGTGCGTGTGTGCGAGTGTGCGTGTGTGCGTGTGTGCGTGTGTGCGTGTGTGCGTGTGTGCGTGTGTGCGTGTGTGCGTGTGTGCGTGTGTGTGTGTGTGTGTGTGTGTGTGTGTGTGTGTGTGTAAGCACGCATTCACAAACATTTTCATGACCGCTCGATTCCCATAACTGTTCGTGTCAGTTGATTAATTGCGATAATTCTGCGGTAAATCTCCACGGGCTGGAGCCACAAATGCACCGCAACGATTGATAACAAGAATTAAAACGTCACGCCATTATGGATATTTTCAAGAGAAAAATAAATAAAACGTCGCATCCCGAGCCGCCGGGGAACGCGCGTGCGGAAACGGGAGGCGATTACGCGTCTAAACACGCGCTGTTTTTCCGTCGCGCCGCGGAAACGCGTCGCGCTAATCGTGTTTGTAATGGCCGACGAGGCGCCCCCGCGTGCGACGCGCATGTTTTTCCAGGCGACGCACGCGCGACGCGTCTGTTTGGTTACGTCGTCCGTCCCCCGGTAAATGCACTTTGACGACTAGTGTCCGCAGCCAGGGTAAACAAAGGCAAACACGACTATACAGATATACATGCAAGCAGGCGTCGTCAACGGCGATTTGTTTTACGATATAGGCCTATGAAATCGTACGGACGACTTTCTGTTTCTTAACTCTCACATAGAGCAACGTAGACGGGCTGTGATGTGACGTCACATGATGTATATGTAACGGGATGATGCATTTACACCTTCGACTATTTTCTAATAAAACATTTAGCTATATAGAAAGTCAGTAACAGTAATTCATCAACAGAACTGACATGATCTGTTCACAGAAATCTCAGGATCCGTCCATTGAAGTCACAGGGCCCGTCCACAAAAATCACAGGTTCCGTCCACATAATCCCCCCACATACGTACGCACGCACGCACACACGCACACATGCACGCACTACTCAGCACACACCCCACGGTAGTAACAGGACCCGTCCACATAAGTTAGAACCCTCTCAGCAAAGCCACTGTTTCAGAGGTCGTCGCGTCGAAACTCAGTTAGCATGTCTGCTTCGACAAATTCAACAAGCACACGTACCCTAGTGCGTGTGGAAATCTCGGGGGAATCTCGTCAATTTGCCGGCCTTTCTGTTATGCCACATTAATTATTCACGATTCGATAAGCTAAAAGCGGATGAGTGTAACAGACAACGCACGCACACACGCACGCAACCACCCACCCACCCCCAACCTATGGAAAACCTGTCGTCTTCTATAGTATTATATATGATGTGTATTACAACTGAAGAAGCTTTGATGAAATACCAGTAACTTAGACATACCCATTCCACTTGGCTTGTACAGTATAGGCGGGCTGTTTGGCTATTCAATTATATGGGAACGTGGGAATTAGAGTTAAAAAAAATTCTGACAAACACACCATTGTACACAACATTGTAATATAACGAGAAACGGGCAACACAATCAAAGCTATAACCTATACTGGATCCAGTATGGAAAGGCTGTCATCCCTTACAGATGGCCACCGCCCGCATTTCTCCCGATTACACCTCTTATCCGCCCGTTGGGACGCCGGTTCCCACTACCGAGGCAGTGCGCCGTGAACGGCCGATCAGTCCGCGCCTAATGACGGCCGATACGCCGATTTATGGCGCTGTTATTCCGCAATGATCGCCAATCGGTGCGCGCGCACCTCCCCGGCGACCACTAAATGACGACTTTGGCGCAGCCACTGGAACGTACGGCTGATCGCGACCGCCGAAGCGGCACATTGGCCGGGATTTAGCGGGCGAAGTTATCGTCGTGATCGGGGAAACAGTGGGATCATCATACGCCTCGTGATCACGCCTATGGCGAGGCACAGTGGCAGCGATTACTCGCTAAGACTGATGTCGGAGAAAACGCCACTATATCACTGCCATTGCATTATGTATGAACTGCACACCTCATTTTTCGAACTGTTACGAAAGGCATATAGCGTGGTCATTGAGACATTCGATTACCAAAAAAATTCCGAGGGAAGCATTAAGCCACACTGCAACCAATGCGTAACAGTTGTTCATACGTATAATTTGTCTTTTGTCAGGAACTCCTTGCAGTGGCAAAGGGAGAGGCCAAAGTCTAGTCACCCATTAGTTTACCACACTACCATGTAGCGGGGCCACGGAAAAAATCGAACCAAAAACGAAGTCAATGGGGCCACGACCAAATGTCAACCCCCCACCCCCCCCCATACGCCACTGCCGCCTTGTTCGAAAAAAAAAACCGGCTTAACCCGAAGTGTTTCCCAGTTACTCCAACAATGGTGTATAGACCTACATGAACGCGGCTATCCCGTATGCCCCCAGCCACATATAACCCACCCAACACCCACCTAATACCACCGCGAGCGTCATCTGACAGGCACCGTCGACGCTAGCGCCAATATAACCGAGCAGACCACGCTCGCACCCCGCGCGCGAACTTTGGCGCCAAATCGCTTGTCGTCTGCGCGCCTTATCTCGTCACCCGTCACTTCAAATCGACGCCGCCTCCAAACGACCCACCCGGCCCAGTCGTTTATCACGGGCTGTCGAATACCGCGAACGGACACCAAGCAAAGCGAACGTCACAGGCACAAACAACAAATGCCCCAATATTCGTTTATATAAAACATCAGTCGCGATTTACGAGGCCTGTATTGCTGTATATTTTGTCGAGACTCGCTGAGTTGTTTTGGTGTGACCTTAAAATGTAGGTATGACATTTTGGGGTTAAAAAATGGCGCGACAAGATTTAGGCATACAATAAAACTTCTTTTAAATTTAACACCCAGCATAACTGGAACCGTTTTATATAAACACACGACTTAAATGGAACCCGTGGATAACTAGACCGCACATAGAACACGCAAAACAATTGTCTCTAAACCACTACGCAGTAGAAGACAGCGGCGACATCGACTTTTTTCACGTTCGGAAAATATAAGTTCGGGCGGGAAATAACACAAGGCTTAACTCGACTGAACAAAATTAATAAGTATACCACAATGAGTATCGTGAAGCCGCACATCAAGTATTACTTTAATAAAAGGGACAAATGGAATGGAAAACGAAGTCACGAAAGTCTTGTTGCTAATACTATACAACAGAATATAACCCAATTACATTGGTTGGAGATTAACTATGTCGGATGTTCATTTGTTGACTTAAACAATGGAACATTGTCAGATACAGATGCACGAAAATTTTAGTATATTTACGCTATACATTCATATACGGAACAAATCCCCGGGGTTTAATCGTGCACAGCGGGTTATGTTCCTCATCACGTCTGCACACATTACTGCGACACATTTGGGGCGGGCAAAACACGTCTTCAAATTCACCGATCACCTCAAACGAGATTATGACGCCGCTCACTCGCTCACTAATAGCATCACAAAGACCCAAGATGGCAACCAGAAGCCATCTGGTGATTATGAAGCGAATTAGTCGGCGCGTTCATCTGCAGCCGCGCGGTAACTGGATGAGAGCCCTGGGAATAGAACCGGGACAGGAGAGACGGGCGCGACGCGGGCTTGTAATGAGCTGCTACCATTAACGGCAGGAAGCGGCCGATACGACGGCGACTTTAGAGGCGGCTAACTTAATTACGCCATTTTCTATTGATTACTTTCGGCTGCAACATTAGCGACACGCGTCCGATGCGAGTACGTCGCCGGAACATCGCTAACTGACGTCTGCACAAAGCACTCAACGCTCTCACAGCGACGACACACTCGCGTCAAAGCCACTTCGTCGTATGTCGTCCTTTTATGTTTGCTCGACTCGTTCAGGTTTTGTATTTACTTAGTGGAAACTGAATCCTTTAGCAAAAATGTCAGCGTGGACAGTTAAATACCTGGTACTTCAAATCACGTGTATAGTCACGCGACTGGAATGGTGTAATCGTTGCGACGCCAACTTTTACACACCAGGTAGAACAATAGGTAGGCGTGCACACAGTGTATATACATAACTGACGCATTTATTAATAAATATAATTATATATATATATATATATGTATGTATGTATGTATGTATGTATGTATGTATGTATGTATGTATGTATGTATGTATGTATGTATGTATTATATATATATATATATATATATATATATATATATATATATATATATATATATATATATATATATATATATATATATATATATATATATATATATATATATATATATATATATATATATACATACATACATACATACATACATACATACATACATACATACATACATACATACATACATATTTATTAATAAATGCGTCAGTTATGTATATACACTGTGTGCACGCTGTGTTTATAAATGATAAAATTATATATTATATATGTAGCTACGTACGTACGTACGTACGTACGCACGTACGTACGTACGTACGTATGTATGCATGTATGAATGTATATGTATGTATGTATATATATATATATATATATATATATATATATATATATATACATACATACATATACGTACGTACGTACGTACGTACGTACGTACGTAGCTACATATATAATATATAATTTTATCATTTATAAACAAACACTAAACTATTAGTAGATATCACTGCTACATAAAGTGTTCTAATGATGATACAATTATTACACCAGTTAAATTTATGTTAAACATTTAAACTTAATTCAAGCCACAAGTTGTGCTAATTGAAACTAACACACGGATTATTTCTAGACCTAACATAGACAATTTCGCAGCCTTATACACAGACTATTTCTGACTGCTGAATATACATATTAACGCAGGCCCTCGCCGGCAACAGTCAAGTTGCAGAAGGGCATTTTTCCGCTGAATATATTATGTCTGATTAACGATGTCAAACAAACAACCATCATTCAACGAAATATTACACGTCTGAGTGTTATATTTTCCCAGCAGGCATTATATTATTGCAAATTGAGTACACGTAATTCACTGCGCTTAAAGTTGCAAAGTCGACCTATCGCGGTCACACATAAGTATTTCTCAAGTGTGGGTATCTAAATGCTAATGTCGGGTCATGTAAATGTCATTTCATGTATTTATTATACAAATGTATCCCACGGTATGGTGTTTAATGCATACACATAGCTTGCAATGGTAACACTCAACCGCGGAGGCCAGTCGCTAAGCAATTTCCTGGACTACCTCACACAAAAGTCGTGATTCGAGATAGAATCTTCTATGGATAAGCCTGGTTTTTACCGCTTTAAAATCAACGAAGTATAACTAGTGACTGGTCCACCGTTCTCAAAATGCCACATTAGAACGATGAAAAATTAATTATATCACCTAAATGGAATGTTCCATTATTTTTATTGGTTAATTTATACGCAGCGTTCGTATAATGAAATGCATAAATTCTCTTAACTAATCGCTTTCAAAGTACATATATATTAACAATATTATGCTTCACGTTTTGCCGCTGTATATTAATCATCAGAAACTATACAAAGGTAATTCGAAAAGACCGCCCAAAATTACCATTGTGTACCGTAACGATACCTGTACACGAATTTTCATTTTAACGGGACATTGCGAAACTGATTAGTATTTTATAACATATCGGTTGTTTAAAAATAATATCCACGCAAAACGTGTTACAAAAGAAACCTACATAAATACTGTCACTTTTTAGAGATTGTTGTATGACAATTAATGATACAAATAAATCATTAAATGAAAATCGTTGAACATTTCCTTTCAGTATTTTCGGTTAAATTATGCCACGACGTGCTGTCGCTACAGACAATAAGATCCACAACTGTAGTGCTAACAGCAGCGTGTCATCGGCAGTTGCCAATTTACCATCAAGAGGATAACCGCAGAAACAATGCGACTCTTGTAATCGCCAGCATTTTGACAGGACCCCCAAATGAATCTTTGATGACGCCTCGGTAGCGGACGTTATCCAGAGCTTGTTAAAAGGAACATTGCCCGGCTTACGGACGGCCGCAGCTGGCAGACAGTATCCGCCGCTGTCATTAATATTTTTTATCAAGACGCTGTCGGCGGTGGAAGTTGCAACCGGGGCGATAAACACCGCGTTAAACAGACGTCCTTCCCTGTAGGCCCACTCCAAAGTTGACGCCAAGTGGGGAAGCTTCAGGGACGACACAAGTCATATCCATGAAAACCAAGGAGTCGATGGTTTCCCCATATCACAAGGTCGACAGTAGTCTAGGAGTCGACCATTGGTGTAGCTATTAGCTATCCGTCAACACAGTGGATTCGACATCATTTATAGCTACCCGTCAACACAGAACATCGGTGTAGCTATCCGTCAACAAAACGGGGTCGACCGTTGGAACAGCTACTAGCTACCCTTCAACACAGCGATGTGGACCGCCGTCGTAGCTATCCATAGACACGGCTGACCCGACACGCGTCTGTGTGTACACACGCGCATATCTAGCGGAAGTTTCACAATCATATCAAGTTGCCTGCTCCCATCACAGCGCGTCAGTGTTTACTCACAGCGGCCGGGAGAACGATTCTCCGGCAGAACAGCTGTTAGACGACGATGCTTCCATTAGACGCCGGCCGACCGACGGTGGCGCAGGCACGGCGCGCCACGGCCAACGTCCGCCTTCACGCCGGGGCTAGCTGACGGACAGCGGCGTGGTGAACCGGGGAGAGTAGAAACGAACGTCGTCGACGTAACAGGGCTATTTAAAGATTCCTCCTCGGTTCGTCGACGTAACAATGCTATTTAAAGGTTCCTCCTCAGTTCGTCGACGTAACAACGCTATTTAAAGATTCCTCCTCAGTTCGTCGACGTAACAGCGCTATTTAAAGGTTCCTCCTCAGTTCGTCGACGTAACAACGCTATTTAAAGATTCCTCCTCAGTTCGTCGACGTAACAACGCTATTTAAAGATTCCTCCTCAGTTCGTCGACGTAACAGCGCTATTTAAAGGTTCCTCCTCAGTTCGTCGACGTAACAGCGCTATTTAAAGGTTCCTCCTCAGTTCGTCGACGTAACAACGCTATTTAAAGATTCCTCCTCAGTTCGTCGACGTAACAGCGCTATTTAAAGGTTCCTCCCCAGTTCGTCGACGTAACAGCGCTATTTAAAGATTCCTCCTCAGTTCGTCGACGTAACAGCGCTATTTAAGGTTCCTCCTCAGTTCGTCGACGTAACAGCGCTATTTAATGGTTCCTCCTTAGTTCGTCGACGTAACAACGCTATTTAAGGATGCTCCTCAGTTCGTCGACGTAACAACGCTACTTAAGGTTTCTCCTTAGTTCGATTTTTCCCACGTCTCATTTCTAATTCATTTTGCGAAACATCAAACCTGTCTAGTATCCAATACAACATGCTAGCTCGTTTGCGCAACCTTTTATGTAGTTTTGTTGAAACCATCAGGCAAACTATTAAATCATTTAAAACATTAATCGAAATTAATCGAAAATAGAAAATAAAAAAAACTTCAACACAGTGGATTCTACATACCCGTCAACACAGAACTTCGGTGTTGCCACGCAGTTACAAGATCTAACGACCGGATTCGCGATGGCGTTTTAAACCTGCTTCTGGGATCCAATATTGTGTGCGTGCGTGTGTCGCATACGTTTCAATGGGAAAGTTACGATTCGCTTTCAATAATTCATCTGTACACTTCGATTCTTGTCTTGTCGCCAGCCCGCAGCAGCGTTTCCGTAAAAGCTATATTTTCGAGAAATAATCAACATGGAGACGGTCCCCTTCACTTGTCGCCAAAACCAACTGTGCACACCGGAGATCTTTCCATCACTTTGCACACGCTGCCAACCAGCAGCTATACATTTAAGCCTGAAATGTCGTAGTCTGCAAATGTGCACTATTCCTTGTTCATAAACAATATCAGGGTGAAAGCAAACCTCGAGAGTGGGTACCGTCTAACAAACGCACTGGCACTATATATTTGTGTCACGGGGAAGCTGTTAAGGGGCCGTCTAAAGTGAGCTGGACACGTGGAAAGACCGACAGGGGACGGTTGACGGAGATAGCGGGTGCGCTTAGAGTGGCGGGTAGACGGAGAAGAGGAAGACTGAGATGGGAGGACCGTGTGAAGAGAGATTCGGCGGGAGTGGGAGGAGAGTGGAGAATGAGGGCGAGGGATGGGGGGAGGTGGAGACGGCAGTGAAACGGAATCAGTGACGAAGAAGGGGAAAAATTCGACGACCGGTATCGGTGCCAGCCTCATCCTGGACTACAGGGATAAAGAGGAGAGCAATATGAACCCGGAAATAAAATGACGATCTGACATGAACCCGGAAATAAAATGACGATCTGACAAGAACCCAGAAACAAACTTACGATCTGACATGAACCCGGAAATAAAATGATGATCTGACACCGACCGTGCGAGGGCACCCGCGCGCGGGGTGGCGATGACAGGCCGATGTCCTGACACCGAGTGACGCCGCCTTGCACCCCGACAGAAACCAAGTCTGACGTACGGACACGGCCCGTCTGACGTCGAGTAAACCCGGGGCAGAGGTCGCCGCGTCGTGCCGCGCTCCCGTCTAGCGCCGTCAAGTCGGGGCGGCTCGAGTTCGGCGGAGAGCGACTCTTGCGACGGCCGACGTCACTCCGACCGGGGAGAGAGACGCTGTCCTAGAATGATACGGTCAGTCGATTGGGTGAGACAGTCGTCAACTGACAGTTCGTGATGTACCATCTCAAAACAATCTCCTCAATATATTTATCCCATCATTAATCAGGTTCAAAGGGAATACATACAAACTGGTCAAAGGGAATACATACAAACTGGTCAAAGGGTATACATACAAACACCAAAATAAAAATGTTCAATAGCAATGTTGTACTCGTGTTTCTCTATTGCTCTGAAACAACAGTTAACGTAAATGTCCTTACTAGAGCAAATGTAGAGCCAATCAATTCAACAATATTGAATTTCTTTTAGATATTTTGGCCAAGTCCTTAGAATGTCGCCAACCAAACCCCCAAAGCAGGCGTCGTACTGGCACCATCTGGACAGAGGAAAAAGAGGTCGTCCACAAGAAACGTACGAACGAACCATCGCAATAGAGGCAGAAACCATCCCAATAGAGGCAGAAACCATCGCAATAGAGGCAGAAACCATCGCAATAGAGGCAGAAACCCAGAAAATAAAGACGCAGGATCTAGAAAGAATGACAGGAGATAACACGGATGGCGTCGATTGCTCTAAGCCTTGTTTGACTGACGGCACAGAGAGTGAGTGAGTGAGCGAGTGAGGGAGGGGGTGAGTGAGTGAGTGAGTGAGCGAGCGAGCGAGGGAGTGAGTGAGTGAGTGAGTGAGTGAGTGAGTGAGTGAGTGAGTGAGTGAGTGAGTGAGGGAGTGAGTGAGGGAGTGAATGAGTGAGTTTATAGACACACACGCACGCACGCACGCACGCACGCACACACACACACACACGCACAATCTCGCCCACTCCTGTCAGACTAGTGTAGACTGAGACTCACTAATGCGCCCCGACGAGATAGAGACCTGCGAGAGGCTTTCATGGTTCACGAGCCGTGTCGTCCGGGTGAGCTCTAGTTTAGCTTGTGTCTAATGTCTGCCCCGGGCCATATTTACTCCGGTTTCGCACTGTACCAGAAGGTGCGATCTGTACCGTTTCAATGCCTTAATGCTCCACTAATATGGTGCATGGGTCGACGTTTTATCTGGACGAACCCATTTATCGATATGTGGCAATTATTCGATCGGGTCGATTAGGAAATAGAGATATCTTTCTCAAAATTTGGTGTTACACATTTATGCCGTTAGCTCTGATAATACATTTCACAATTTGCATTCCAACGAAACGTGGTGGTTATGGCGTGGCATAACGAAGTTTAACACACCCGATAACTATCCGAGCACACTTCGCAGTTCTCTTGAAAGCTAAGCTTAATTTATTAATAATAATTCGTTGTGTAAAGATACATCGAGATACAGTAATGGCGACATTCCGAGACTGCCGACTTATACGTCTGTATTTCAATTAAACAATGTTATTTCACTTAAACAATGTTATTAGTCTATACTAGCCAAGTTCCCGGCGTTGCACGTGAGAAAATACAAGCACGTACTTATGACTTCTTGGACATTATTGACTCTTCACTTAGGACAGTGACAGTGACAAGTGCACGCCCCCAAAATAACGTTGTCGGTTTCACGAGGAGTTCGTTCGAAGAAATTATGTTATAGCGTTTGATGTAGATCACGTAACTGGAACAATCGTAGGAAACACGCGTAACGTTGTTAACAGCTGTACATAACTATTGTTCTGAGTTACGTAATATATACGTCAAACGTCCACATAGGTTCATTCGTAATATCCCCGTGACCGGGGGATTTTTTTGTCACTCCCGTGTCATTCCCATACACGCGAAACTGACGGAGATACTATGGAACAGACAGACATAATACTTTATATAATAGACGTGGAAGGTATAAAATATATATATCCATTCTATTGCAGATTGCTGCAAAACTGGTATCGAACCACCCAAGGTGCAGCAATTAGATACGAGTCTATAGGCTCTGTTGAGAAGATCGCTGTTGACGTCATATGGGGAATCTATACGCCCCAGCACACGCATGCACATGTCTACACACACGTACATACATACATTAATGTTAATTATGGACATACATACATTACTGTTAATTTCTGATATACATAGGTACACATATTTACTGGCTTTAATCTTATTCAATATTTATTATTTTGTCTAATTTAATTCTTTGTACACCTTAATTTAGTATTTTACTATTTAAATCCCATTTGATACTTATAACTGTATTGCTCTTAATGTAATTTATAATTTAAATTATTTAATTCCATGTATACGTTTTAGTTCTAATGCCCTTAAATTTAAATTGTACTTGTATTTTTAACTGTTTAATTTGATGTATGATGTTTTGTTGTATTGTTCTTAATTAATTTATTATTTAAATTATTTAACTGCGTATATACGTTTAGCTGTATTATTATTGTATTGTAAAGCGGCACAGAGCACTGTGTGATTATGGCGTTAAATAAATATTGTATATTATTGTTAAATATATATATAATATAATATAATATAATATAATATAATATTATATACACACACGCACACGCACACGCACACGCACACGCACACACACACACACACACACACACCAATGTATGTTAATTATGCGGAAGAAGCAAATGATAGTCCGATATAATAGCAATTTTGATTAAACGTTTAAAAATAACAGAACATAATACATCCAAGAGTCGTTAAACAGAGTACACTAAACTACAGATAATGTCAGAAATTCCCAGTGGGTTGCTTAGCGCGAAGTCGTCGACGGATCCACGCGCGGGCGGCGTCTGCCTGGCTAATGGAGAAGGGATGCAACGGGGAACGGAAGGGGACGCTATGCTGGGATCATCATCATTAGGAGGAGCGAGACGCCGGTAATTAGTGGGGTCTGGTGGGGGTGGGCTGCCGTGCGACAGCAGGAAGATAGGGACGTTCCGGGCGGAGATAAGGCAAGGGACGACGCCACGGCTAGCGGGTCAGACACGCAGCGTTGACAGATCACGGCCAGCCCCCGATCACCGGAGTACTGGGGATTCCCGTCAGTCCAGCGGAAGGGGAGCGATGGGAAGACGGGAGGGAACGCATGTCTACATGTGCCTAACCACTCCCGCCACCAACGTAGCGATCAACTCCCCGCCCCGCACACAACGCCACATTCACTGCACTATTTATACGCTAAACTACCGCGCCTGGCGATATTACGCCTATAGGATATGATGAGACTTTCACATTTCCTACATTGCAACACCATCTGTTGTACTTCGTTATGTCAGCAGCACTGATTATAATTATATATATATATGTATGTATGGGATTTTAGTATATATATATATATATATATATATATATATATATATATATATATATATATATATATATATATATATATATATATATATATATATATATATATATATATAAAATATATATATATAAAGCCCATGGTAAGAATAATATTCCTTCGCAAGGTCCAAGGTCAAAATGACAAGTTATTTAGCCAGAAAAAGCATGATATTGTTTGAAAAATTCATGGCCACGGCATCTTCTGTACACCGTCATCGCAGGCCGTTTGAAACACCAACCTAGCGACATGTCTCGCAGTAGCCGGTGTGACAGTGTAACTCACACGCCCATTTGCCACGACTGAATAATATGGACAACCCGGTCTAAATGTCACAGTGACAAATGAACCCCGGGTACAATTCATGGCGATCCATTCACAATATTACGCCGGTCACGCAAAGCACGGCAACACACTCACAGCAGCACACACGTCGAGCACGACTCGACGGCCGAGACTAACACAAGGCGACACGCTACAAACCCGGCCGATATAACTGCTTTACGGTTGACGCGACGTGACAATACAAACACACAGTCATGTCGAGCGTCCACGCGGACACGCTGTACGAGGCGTACAAGAGAACGAGTGTATTTGTGAGATCCCCGTCAAATCGATCGACGTCAGGCGAGTCAAGTACGTAGATTGTCCACACCGATAACGTCGAGGGCAGAAATTTTACACTAGTATCGGTGTACCCCCTCCCCCGCCCCCCGCACCCCGCCCCCACATGCACACTCAGCGTTGAAACAGACTCACCAAGTTCCTTGTACGAAACACGGAAATTTTTATTTAGAAACAATGTTATTAAATAAATTAGCTTTGAATAAATATATAAGGAGTGGATGTGGTTTACTGTGGTATGGTAATTGGTATCTACTGTTATTGAATAATCGGTAATAAATTGTTTCGACATTGGACGTAGGTAGCTCTATAAAAATGTAGCAAAGGTAGTATTTTGCCTTTTCTTTTTCAACGTCCTCCACACGGAAATATTTGGTATAAGGACGTGTCTCGATTTAGCGTAAATGGGTCCCTATATAGTTATACACACATGCGTAAAATTAATGTAACGTAATTAATTATAATAACGTAATTATTATTAACGGTTATAACATAAAATCCGTGATTTACTACAAACACTGTCCACAACCAACAAACAAGCACGACTGGCCACTGAGAATAACGGTGTAAGTATACAAGTATAATATAATGTTTGAATTCTTCGGGCTTGCACCTGTCACTTGGTCGATAAACGGTTGTCAGACACACCCCTTAACGACGTCGGACACGACCGTGTATGCGACACAAGTCTGACACGGCGTCGATATAGACGTATACCAGTCACCGAGCATGAACAGATAAAACGCCACGAGACACGACCTGGCTGACCTTGCACGCTGTCACGCCCAATTATCAGCCATCAGTACTTAGCGAATCTGCACAATACATCACATGTATATAGTCTACGCAGCGCGCTGCCAGCAAATCACGCTCAGTGGACAGATCACGTCTACACACTCGGTCGACGCTATAGACAACCTGCACTATAACAACGCTAACAATGCTAGCACATGCAGCAGGCGTGATCTGAACCTTGTTTGTTAGCGGAGTCGTTTGTTACTCGGTCTGTGTCGACAAAAGTGTCTCCGTATAGAACACGGATGACTTCAGCTTCTGTCCGAGCGAGATTTCGTTGATAGGTCCCGCCCCAACAAAGGTGACACTATGGGCGTTCACTTTTCTTAAACAATAACGTATACAGCGTCCGATGATAGAGGATTTTTTTTTATTAATATTATCTGAAAAATAGTAACGTAAGATATTCAATGTAGCTCACAGAAGCAGCATTTCAGCCATAATGTATGGAGCGGTTACCTTGCTCCACACTGGTCCCAACATACACGGTGGGAGCCAGTGAGCCTAATAATATTTAATAACTCGGCTCAGTAATACACTAACACATCGGTAATACGTCTCTGTGGACCTATATTTCGTGGCAGTGCTGACATTGTTATTATTTTAACAGTTCGACTATGCGTCACACAGCCCATGTACGCTCAGGCAACGCAAACATGCACCCACAGCAAAACACTGACGCCATGCAGTATACAGTCGTGTTTGTGTAAACTGCCGTATACACACTAAATAAACTACAATCATATATATATATATATATATATATATATATATATATATATATATATATATATATATATATATATATTGATAGACACATCGGGGTCGTTTGGGACCAAAACGACATCTTCTACTTGCAGTCTTGCACCAACAACAACGACATCTTCTACTTGCAGTCTTGCACTAACAACAACGACATCTTCTACTTGCAGTCTTGTACCAACAACGACGACATATTCTACTTGCAGTCTTGCACCAAAACGACATCTTCTAAACTTGCAGTCTTGCACCAACAACGACGACACCTTCTAAACTTGCAGTCTTGCACAAACAACGAAGACATCTTCTACTTGCAGTCTTGCACCAACAACAACGACATCTTCTACTTGCAGTCTTGCACTAACAACAACGACATCTTCTACTTGCAGTCTTGCACTAACAACAACGACATCTTCTACTTGCAGTCTTGTACCAACAACGACGACATATTCTACTTGCAGTCTTGCACCAAAACGACATCTTCCAAACTTGCAGTCTTGCACAAACAACGACGACATCTTCTACTTGCAGTCTTGCACCAACAACGACATCTTCTACTTGCAGTCTGCATGGTATGCCAACAACGACGACATATTCTACCTGCAGTCTTGCACCAAAACGACATCTTCTAAACTTGCAGTCTTGCACCAACAACGACGACACTTTCTAAACTTGCAGTCTTGCACAAACAACGACGACATCCTCTACTTGCAGTCTTGCACCAACAACGACGACACTTTCTAAACTTGCAGGCTTGCACAAACAACGACGACATCCTCTACTTGCAGTCTTGCACCAAAACGACATCTTCCAAACTTGCAGTCTTGCACAAACAACGACGACACCGTCTAAACTTGCAGTCTTGCACAAACAACGACGATATCTTCTACTTGCAGTCTTGCACCAACAACAACGACATCTTCTATACTTGCAGTTCTACACCATCAACAACGACATGTTCTATTTCGATTTCTATTTGCGCCAACAACTTGTAGTGACTGGGTTTCGTCCAACCATATACGACAGACGGCAACAATAATACACTCTATCTACACACAACATGTAATTATAGTACGCATGTGTACGGAGAAACTTTACACCTGACATTTGGCGGCGTAGCGTGCAGAATGGCCGGCAATACAGCGCCGAGGGAGGCCCGTCCTACGACCGTGACGACGGACAGGTGGCCTTTGTATGGTAATTGTATTGAAGTACTCACTAATGTGAACGAAACTGAATTACAGCTCTTTATAAAGCAATAAAGGTATGGCTCATTTAGAATACTGCATACAAGCATAGATACCATATTGTGAGAAGGAAATAGACAAGTTAGAAATAAAATAAAATAAAAGAGAGCAACGATGATGATAACATAATGGAAAAACGTTATATATATATATATATATATATATATATATATATATATATATATATATATATATATATATATATATATATCAATAACAAAATGGAACAGGTTATATACACACACATATATAAATATAATTTATATATATATATATATATATATATATATATATACAATATATATATATATATATATATATATATATATATATATGTGTGTGTATATATGACGATAACAGAATGGAACACGTTATCTACTATATATATATATATATATATATATATATATATATATATATATATATATATATATATATATATATATATATATATATATATATATATATATATATATATATATATATATATATATATATATATATATATATATATATATATATATATATATATATATATATATATATATATATATATATATGTATATATGACGATAACAGAATGGAACACGTTATCTACTGGTCGTGTAAATGAACTTAAAAACAGAAGAGCGGGTTACACGTAGATGAATAATCGTTGGATTATCGATAAGCCAATCCTTGTTCACTGGCCATCTGAGGGCATAACTTTGGAAATATTATGAAATCTATTCATTTCTAAAACCGAACGCTCAACCGACCAGGCGGAAATCTACAGGTACGAGCCCAACATGTGACTGCAGTATTGCGTTGATTGTGTTGAATAGTATTACGATTTGTCCAAAACAGGTGCAGCCGAGCAGTGCGGGCGACGGTCGGCGTAGTGACCGAGGGTCGGTTGTGACGACCACAGTATATACCCTTCTTCAACCCCAGCTAGTCACACATAGTTGCCCGCCCACCACCAGCGTGGGGCGTCAAACAAACAAACCAACAACCAAACAATCGTGCCGACTCGACGCCGCTTAATAGACGGAGTGTCTATTGCTAATCAACACGTGAATGGCGGCATCAAACGACAAGCGTCTGCCAACCCAGACAAGGCGGCGGTGTGCCGCGGCTGCTCGGGTCGTCACGACCCGTCAACGTGATCACGGGTATCTGCTAGGCATTTGTATCTGTCAAGGGCCACGCGGCAGTGGCTATATTATCCCGGCACGGAACACGTTTCCCAATCGCAGTCAGTGGCGCATTTAAGAGAGTGGCATTTTTTTTCCTGTTACGCATGATAAAAAAATTGGTTACGCCCTTAGCCCCCCCGGCCTCCCCCCTGCCAGATCTAATTAAATACGCAACTGATCGCAATAAACAGTCGAACTCCCAACAGTCGGAGAAGACGCTAGACGGATTATCATTGGGAGCTTCCCAGTTCCAGTTCAACGCAGTCCTGTGTCAGAATATTTACACGAGACTTCTTGTCAGCATTTGTTGACAGGGACTTATGTGTTTACACAGTGCATATAAATAGCTGATGCGTTTAATACAATAGTTGATACCCCATTTCAAAAGCATTTACTTATCTGGACTTTTATCCACTTTTTCACACAAAACGTTACTCCGTCTATCTAAGACTAGTGCTAGCAAACTTTCTCTTCATCACAGTGCGATAACACCACGTACATGTGTAACTATTAAGACACACATTTCGGGACTACCGGCATATTTCTTTCAACACGCTATATAGTATTAGATACCATTGTAATCTTAATTATTCTACCTTAGATTTTGTATTTGCATAGAAATGCACATTATATTATATTATATAATATTATATGATAAACGATACAATGATACAGTGTAATCGTTAGTGAAAAAATTTTATGATTTAAAATAATATTTTGCAGATCCCACTGTATACACATAACGTCCCAGAACAAATATTTGGATCAGTTCACGTCTTCAACCGTTGCCTCACAGACAGTTGTGGGCAGGCAGATCGTATTGCGCAGTATCACTTAACACCTAGTTGAGACTCGGCCGGAATACAGTGTGCACAATCTATATAGCGTCTTACGCCAGACGCAATGGGCGCTCTATCGCAGGAACGTCTGCCAGCTATAATAACGTATACAAATGACACAATGACTTACCGAACAATCAGCGAGATAAGCCCGTGTATACACGCTGCTAATACACTGCTATCGATATCATAATGACGTCTGTACTAATGCACGAACCGATATGTTTCTGTCACGAACATACTTTGTAATTAAAAAGTATACATGTTATAAACACGGACGTGGCGAAACAGCCTCGCGGTGCAGCGGTTAAACGTATACGGTTTGAAACCAACAACAGCATAATGCATAATAATGTGCGCGTGCGTGCGTGCGTGCGTGCGTGCGTGCGTGCGTGCTTGCGTACACACGCACACGCTTATATCTAGATAGAGCTCTGAGGATATTCTACATTGCATGGTCATTTTATCAACGCCCTTTTACGACTCGAGTCTTCAGTTGTGACTTCCAGTGGCCGCCGGATCAGTGTGAAAAGGGGTCGTGCTGTTACAAATCTACTCAGTAGCTTGGACATTGAAGTGAGCTGTCGGGGACCGTATTAAAACCACGGTAAAAAATCCCCTTATTGTCAAAGTTAAATGTAATGTCAAGCTCACATAAACCACTCGGATAATTAGAGTCCCGCAAATGTCGCGACACGGCGGTGTTAAATAGCCGCCGAAAGAATATTGCAATGTTCGGAATCGCCTCAGAGCACATAAATGAAGCGTATCTGTTAGTTCGATCAAACACAACCGCGCGTTCATTTAACGTTTCCGCCTCGTAACATCATATCCACTCCGAAAATTCGCCTCTTTGTGCGCCGAAAAAACCGTTCGCTTCGCTGCCCGTCAACGAGGCTCGCAATTGGCGGACGCCAACCGACGAAGCGGCTGTCAGTGGGCAGGGCCACGAGATCGCCGCACAACCAATCAACGCGCGCCCGTCGTTGGAGGCGCGCGCCGATTGGTCGGGCTGCGCGCGTGATAACGGCGTCGCGACGCAATGATCGACAGCGTTCGACGCAAGTAGCGGGGGTCGTTATAGGGGCGCGCGTTATCGGCGCTGCATGGCGGAGATCAGTCTAGCCGCGAGTCGGGAGCACAAATGCTATGTGGGCCAGCGCCGGTGCGAGTCGCCGCTTGCAACTGTCGTGAGTAGTCGCGCCGTCCCCGCCGAGTGCATGCCGACGTACATAGCGGCGCACGACGCGCTCGAGTCCCTGAGTGCGCCGGCCGCCTGCCCGCCAGACAACGCCGGCCCGACGACGATGATGGCCGCCCAGTCGAAGCTACTCTTCCACCTGAACAAGTACTACAACGAGCGCGTCCGAATTCGCAAGGGCGCCATCGCCAAGACGATCCGCGACGTCTGCAAGGTGGTGCAGGACGTCCTCAAGGAAGTCGAGGTGCAAGAGCCGCGCTTCATCAGCTCGCTGACGGAGATGAACAACCATTTCGACGGCCTGCAGGTGATCTCGCCGACCGAGTTCGAAGTGGTGCTCTACCTCAACCAGATGGGCGTGTTCAACTTCGTCGATGACGGCTCCATACCCGGCTGTGCCGTCCTCAAGCTCAGCGACGGACGCAAGCGGTCCATGTCGCTGTGGGTCGAGTTTATCACGGCCTCCGGTTACCTGAGCGCCCGCAAGATCCGCTCACGATTCCAGGTGCTTGTTTGTTTGTTTCTTGACGTCGATCCGTGCGAAACTGGGTCGGCGACAGTGTCGCGTAGTTGTTGAGTGCTTAACTATAAATTAATTCCCTCTTGTCAGACAACAGGTACGTGGGTGCGATTAACTTGAAAACGTCACTTTCCCTTGCATCCATTGCAGGGTGGATGACGGGCATCACGGATTTACCCAGTATCTTCTCTGGAATCCAATTGCCTACGTCTTCGGACATGTTATCGCGGTCGTAAACACCGGCATTTTCTACACCTCTGCTAGACATTAAACAGTTTGTCATTAACTAACCCGTATACCGCATACATGCGAGTACAAATCATGTTTACAAGAACTCGTACTAACGACATACAATGGCGTCAGATATTTCGAATGCCGCGCTACTTTGAAATATTACACCACTCGAATGTAGTCATGGCAACGTTGCTTAGGTTTTACTACCTTCGGTGTGAAAAGTTCTTCTCTCGCGGTTTAAAAATAAAGTAACAAACAAACCTAACCTCAAAGAATCGTAATATCGTAAATACGCCAATTACGATTGTTTTAAACCGGACACGAGAAGTTAAATGTTTGCCGACCTAGATTAAGTTATGTGGCTTATCGCAAATATCGGCGGACTTCAAAGAACCGTACAATCAACAACACAACATACCTGTACGAAAACAGCTAGAATTTCATGAGCAATCGGTAAAACGCCATCGCTTAATCGGAACGAAATTTTTTTATAATACTATTCCTTAGGTGGTCCGTGTAGTTATCAATCAAACGTGTTATCTGGTGTGTTAGGGGGCATTCCGCGCAGTACATTAACACATCTTTGTAATCGTCAATGGTTGTCAAATGTGTGTGTGTGTGTGTTTCAAACTCGTGTTTCTATTATGTAGCGTAACAGTCGCCAACAGGTAAGTTAATAAGTTAATTCATTATTTTCCAAACACACACACACACACACACACACACACACACACACACACACACACACACACACACACACACACACACACACACACACACACACACACACACACACACACACACACACACACACACACACACACACACACACACACACACACACACACACACACACACACACACACACACACACACACACACACACATATATATATATGTGTGTGTGTGTGTGTATGTATGTGTGTGTGTTTGTTTGTGTGTATATATATATATATATTACACACACATAATTCTATATACACACATATACATACATACATTATATATATATATATATATATATATATATATATATATATATATATATATATATATATATACATATAAATAAATATATATATATAATATAATATATATATATATATATATATATATATATATATATATATATATATATATAATATAAAATATATATATATATATATATATTATATATACATACGTACGTACGTACATACATACTAATAAACTGGCAGGCCCCGCTGTCGCATCTATTTGGCAGAATTCATTTGGTACAACAGTTTGTCTGTTTTTCATAGCTACATAGCTACAAAATAAGCAAACTATATAATTGTTTAACTCGTATGTTTGTGTGTGACAGACGCTCGTGGCGCAGGCGGTCGACAAGTGCAGTCACCGGGACAGCGTGCGGATGATGGCTGACACGACGGAGGTGCGACTGCGGATACGGGAACGCTACGTCGTGCAGATCACGCCGGCCTTCAAGTGCGCCAGCATCTGGCCCCGCAGCGCCGCCCACTGGCCCGTCCCGCACGTTCCCTGGCCCAACCCGAACAACGTGGCCGAGGTGAAGACGGAGGGCTTCGACCTGCTGTCGAAGGAGAGCATCTACATGAAGGAGAAGCAGTCGGCGGCGGAGGGCGACGCGTGGGTCATCTCGTTCCTCGCCGCCGAGACGATGCTGCTGCAGCGCGGCTGCCGCAGGAAGTGTCTGAGCATCCTGCGCACGCTGCGGGACCGTCACCTCGACCTGCCTGGCAAGCCGATCGAGAACTACCACCTGAAGACCCTGCTGTTGTACGAGTGCGAGAAACATCCGCGCGAGATGGACTGGGACGAGACGTGTCTGGGAGACCGCATCAACGGCATCATCCTACAGCTCATCTCGTGCCTCCAGAACCGTCGCTGTCCCCACTACTTCCTGCCCAACCTCGATCTCTTCAAGGGCAAGACGGTCTCGGCGCTCGACAGTGCTGCCAAGCAGGCGTGGCGCATCCTGCGGGAACTACTCACGAACGGACGCAGTCTCGAGAAACTGTAGCCATCGACAGTCTATACCCTTATTTATTTCGTTCGTTCATCGACATCGACGATTGTCGTCATTGTCATCGAAGTCGTCATAAAATGACGTATGTCGTACGTTGTCTGTCTGGTCGGTTCGTCAATGTCGTTCGTCTGAAATCATATCCGCCATTGTCACTGTCTGATATACCGGAAGTGCATCACCGGAAGTGGTCGACAACAACGATCGCGTTCTGCGAGTCGCTCGGGTGTAGTTTCGTTGCGTTGTTCGGTGCAATCACCACATTGCGGCGTGTTTTGGTTTACACTGGATACTGGATCCACTGGGAAGGCATGCGGGCCGTCGTCAGCGCAGCGGGTGACGGGCCGCGTGGCGTCCACTCTGCCGGCATTCGATTCACGCTAGACTAGCGACTACAGAAACCAGATGTGGGCGGGTAGGGACGGCCTCGTCGGTCGGGCCCCGCGACACGCTCCGGGCGACCGTCGATGAAAAATCACGTCGGTAACTGACGGTGCTGGTGCGTCGGGCCGGCCGCTAATCACTAGCACATGTCGCCAGGGCAGTTATCAAACAGTGCGACCGGCGTCAAACAACGAACGGGGGTAGTTGTTCATTAAACACACTCCGCGCTCGTCCACATGGCCAATGAAAGTCGCGCTGGCGACGGGTTTTATCGCGCCAGGCAGTCACACCGGAACAGTAATCTCAGCCGGGCACGACGGTCGTACGCCGGGACACAGCTACAGGTAGGCGCACGGAGCGCCGTGTCGCCGGTAGATAATCATTACCACACGACGAGAATGAACCAGCCAACCCGGAGTCGGGGTCCCCGACGCTGTTGACAGATCTGTCGTCCCGTCATAGAAACTGTGTCACTACCGTCGTCACCACATTGAACAGTCTGCAACCCGGAGTCAGGGTCCCCGACGCCGTTGAAAGGTCTGCCGTCCCGTCATAGAAACTGTGTCACTAGCGTCGTCACCACATTGAACAGTCTGTTACGATGTCGTGGTCACGAGTAAACCCGTACAGGTAACGAATCACACCAGGTGATATTCTATAGAAATATGTATATACCGGCAATAAAGTTCTAAACGTTCAAACGCCGGGCGAGCTCACCCCGTCAAATTGGTGTATAGTGTATTAGCATGAGTGTATATTATATAACGTTCGTGTTCCCTACCGTGTATTATATGACGTATTATGACGCGTTACACGTCGCAACGTATGCCGTATAACTCACAGTATCGTACACACAACGTACATAACGTACGGTACGACCCGGACGTCCAACATTCCAGTACAGGTGGTCGCATCACGACCCCCTGGACGCCTTGCGTGTCTCATTATCGCTCGGCGTCGGATAGTGTATATTTTGTAAATAAAGACTGTAACCGAGACGACGGCGTTCCTTGCTGTGACGAGGGGGTATGTTTACGCCCCCGGGTCATTCATTACCCGGCTGACTCACAGTCACGGAGTCGGGTACTTCCCCGAGATCTCCCGCTGGAGTGACCACAAAACGTCACGAAAGGGCACGTACCACATACCACAGTTGATTTTCCCACTGGGGGGGGGGCATGTTAACGTTTTAGATGATTGTAAGAAAACGTGACTAGCAAAAATTCTAAACCTTAGAATGACCCCCACTGGCGCTATGTTACCAATGCGCTAAACAAGTTTCGTAAAAATCACCCACCTCCAGTGTGTAGGGAGCGTCACTTCCAAATTAGCTAAGCATCTTCAAATCCGGTTCATGCTGCAACATCTCACCACCAAATGTTCGACATTTCAACATCTCACCACCAAATGTTCGACATTTCAACATCTCACCACCAAATGTTCGACATTTCAACATCTCACAACCAAATGTTCAAACATTTCAGACATTTCAAACATTCCAACGTTGATGGCTGAATACAAAAAATTATTGCCAAATAAATTCACTTAAATCGGCTAAATAGCGCATTGTTGACTCTACATTCGGAAGCACACTGTATAGTCTTGTCCCTACAGCGGTCATAGGATGTCCACTATGACCGGCAAGTCTGAACGCACAAACAGTATAGGTCACCACCCAACTGATAGCTAACCCGATAACGATGATACTAATTCGGTTTATTTTAGATGCAAGATAAGATCAGATACTTCCCGCTAATCCAAAGTGGGTTATTTTACGTCTCTTGATTCCGTCTTCACTACAACAAACACGCACATATCCTGCATTCGACGTGCACACAGTCATCGTCATTCTACATGGGATGAAGCTATCAATTATTTATTTCCAAGTTCCTTGTAATTTTTTTATTTATCAAAAGAATGAGCTTGAAAATAGTAATCATATTTTTTCACCAATTATCATGCCGCGCAACTATCACGCCGCACAATTATCACGCCGCACAATTATCATGCAGTACAATTATCACGCAGCACAATTATCATGCAGTCCAATTCATGATACAAAACAAACAATGAACTGATGCAACCGGCTTAAAATTTCGTTGAATGCAATCAGCTTTAATGCAATTAATAGGAACAGCGAACTCGAAGTGATTACAATGAACAGTTAGTGTTTTCTGCATCCGTCGTTTCGTATGAACCCGGATGAAGAATATAGGCTGAACAATTAGAAGTTGTGCTTAAAAACAAGACTCATAGAACTAGCAAAATCATCAACCAATACCCAAGATGGTAAATTGTGACAATCTACCAGTTAAAACAACGTACCTTCGTAAACGGTAAAACGCCACATTAAAATAATATTACCCGACAGAAACTATAATTAAGATGTACTCGAATGTACAGAAGAAGAACACTTAATACATAATCTTAAATGTTACAGTTTAAAAATTGCCATAGAATATATATATATATATATATATATATATATATATATATATATATATATATATATATATATATATATATATATATATATATATATATATATATATATATATATAATATATATTTATATATATATATATATATAAATATATGTATTATTATAATATATATATATATATATATATATATTATAATATATATATATATATATATATTATAATATATGTATATATAATATATTATAAATATATATATATATATATATATATATATATATATATATATATATATACACACACACATACACTATATAGCTAATATAATATACTATATAGCTAAATATATGAAGACCATTGCTCAATGGTACACTAAATATAAAACATTTTCCACATATCATAATTTTAGGCTACCTTACATGCGGTTGTTTCATTCCGGTAAGCAATTAAGAAATGACATTTAATTACAATTCGAGCGCTAGCACAGCCGACAGAGGCAGGGATCCACACAGAGAAAGGTCCAGAGGGCGAGGAGAGGTAGAAACCATCACGAGTGTCACTGTTTCGCAGTAGTAGTGGTAGTCGCAATTAAACCGTACACGCTGCAGGCGTCGTCGTGTTCTTGGTCGTGTTCTTAACAGGAGTATCCGTAACATGATTTTTAGAAGAAACAAATTACGTGATAAACCTGTGATATAATAAAAGAATTAAACACAATGCTATATATATATATATATATATATATATATATATATATATATATATATATATATATATATATATATATATATATATATATATATATATATATATATATATATATATATATATATGGGTCTATACGTTTGTATTCGTTGAGCCTGTCCACGGGCAGTGTGAAAGGGAATTATAATGAGCATTTGTGGAAAATCGACACGTAGCATGAAGTAGCAGAAACTAGCAGTAGGAATCTAACTCGCTATACACGGGACGAGCCAGGCAAGTGACCGGGTAATCAGAACGGGGCTTGCTCCCTCCAAGTAAACACGCGCATAATGTGCCCAGTGTATAGAGTCGCGCCAGTCATTAGACGTGATTATCCGTGGATGGCCACAGTATCGGCCGCCGCCCGTCCGCCCGGTCGGCGTCTTACCGCAGTCGCCGGGTGGTGTTTATCTAGGCCGACGCCGCGTCGTTAGTGTGGTCAACCTCGGCCTCCCGTTGCCGCATCTCCACACGAGGCGCTACATTCCATAGGGACTGCATCCGTTAAAGTATTCCGTAAAAAGGGCATACCTTAAATACTTGTGATCTTCCCCACAAAGCAAAGTTTAATTATGCGAACTGGTCATAAGGTTTATATTATATATAGTATATAATAATTATATACTTGATAAACCCTAGACCGATATAATTTTTTATATTTTCACTCACTATATTCATTGTAATAATGCTGCTTTGAAAATATATACAGGTATTTTCCCCTTATTGTACAATCATATACTGTATATATATATATATATATATATATATATATATATATATATATATATATATATATATATATATATATATATATATATATATATATATATAAATATATATACATCATACATACATATACATATATATATATATATATATATATATATATATATATATATATATATATATATATATATATATATATATATATATAAAATATATATACATG